>JAECUM010004509.1:0-39221 GCA_016617855.1 Megalonaias nervosa
ACTAGCAATTGATTGACAAATAAACAATGCCCATTTTTGTTATAACTAGCAATGCCTAAAAATGGGTGTGAATTTATGTTAACAGTTCAAATGTGGTCTCAAGCTACCATACATGTGATAACAATTTCCCACATTTTATATCCAACCTTATTTCCTTATTGTTAACTCATATAGACCTTCAACACTGCTTACTAAACAACATATTTATTTCGAATTAGTTTTTTGGGGGCACATATGCTCCGTAATATGTTTCTTCATTCCTTCTTTTAATTTCATGATGGTAATTCATGCTTATATATATGGTACATTAATGCCAGGTGTTGACTCATGTAAATTTCATTGGTGGGAAAAGAGATCACAGTTTGCTTATTGAGAAAAAATCTACAGCATTCAGTGATCATTCTTGGGATTTAAGAAGCAATTCACTAAAAGCAAAGCATATAAAGTGCGGCAAAAATAAATTTATGAACTCCTGGTTGACGGAGATGTACTTTGTGAAGCTGGCCATAAAAAAAGGGGGGCATTTAATTCCTAAATGCATGAAATCGATGGTTGCATTATACGTCACTTATCTTACATTGCAAACTACGATCATAGGGTTTTAGTATTAAAATGTCATTAGCTAAAGTTCCTTACAAAACTATTATTTGGAAAATAATATACATAATATAGATTTGCTTTAATACCTGACGTTTCTATTAAAAAAATGAGAGAGATCGAGAGATCAGGAAAGTAGATATTTTACATTTGATAATGCATTTATTTCAGGTGACAACAGTCATACCTATGCACTAACGGTGATACAGGATGCAAAGACCATGGAAGTAGTGTAAAACAGTCATGTAATGATTTATTTTGTAATATTATGGTTGTATTGCTTGTTGTCAATAAAGTAATAACTATCCAATTTTTTTTTCAATTTTCATTGCAATTTACATTAACAGACTTGGAAAAGTATTCACTACTTGTGCTGGCGACATTTTTTGAAAATTGGCGACAAAATATTGAGTTTGGCGATTTTTTTGCCGACAACTTTTTGAAAGCTAGGACCATCCCTGCATATAGATTTGATACAAGACAGCATACATGTGAAATGACCCATATCATTATAAAATTGTTCTATTTATTTCAGGTACATTGTGTTTTTGAAGACTCATTAAAGCTAGTTGATAAGCAAAAGACATGTTTTTTGTGATGATTGCAACATCATAGTAATTATTACAATTTATAACAAACCTGGTATTCCTATCTCAAAACAAGCAGTTTTGTGTGCGTGTGTGTGTGTATATATATATATATATATATATAGATAGATAGATAGATAGATAGATAGATAGATAGTTTAATGGCACATGAGCACAATCCAGGCTATATAGTGTAAAATAAGCTTAGATATCAGCCCAAAGAAAAGACAAGAAAAAAGGTAAAGTCTATAAAAGAGAAAGCCACATTTTGTTCTTAAAAACTGCATTCTTTTCATAAATTCAAGACCATCATAATGGAATGCATCCTTCTGTAAAAATGTTGTCTCCATGAGTTGTAAGCTAAAAACACTTTAAAGTATGAAAACCTTGCATATAGTTTGTTTTGTACAATGTGTCCCAAACATTGTCACAAGTGTAGGAAAATCTAATTAAATATATCAACAATAATTTTGAAGAAATTTGTATAAGAACATAAAAATTACTCATGTATTGGCTCATTATCATCCAAAGGTCCATGCTGTTCAAGGTATTCATACAGGGATACTTCCAGCATGTGTCTTTTTAAGTAGTTTGCAATGATATTTTCATGGAGGGTTATACATGTCAGGTCACCCTTCTTTTTCTCAAATACCTCCACCTCTTTACAGCATCAGCACTCAAATGCCGAGTTCATCATTTGGCAATATCCACAATCATACCTGTAAGGAAAGTGCACAACATAATTTTGACCATTCATGAATGTTTAAAAATCACTTTCAACATTTTTTAAGCATTGAAAAGGAAAGTTGTGGATTAGAAATAGTACGTTGATTCTGAAACTGAAATAAAGTTCGACAAAACAACATTAGTTCAAAGAATATTGCCTTTCAAAGTTTAGAGTAAGCATTATCTAGTCAATGTGGCATTATGAGTAGAATTGTATTTAATAGGTTAATATTCAGTGGAACTTACGATTACGTTTGACCTGTGATTATTGTGTTTATAGATTACACACGGAGTTAATCTTTGGTGTGTACTGACATTCATAATGTCATGATAATCATAGTCCTGTATTTTGAGTGGGCTTTTATAGTTTATTTGAAAAAGAAAACATATACTTCACTATGTAAAGGAGTAAATGTAGTTGAAATTTAAAATAATGAACAACAAAAAATCTGTGATTACAGTGTACAGCATTTCATTATTTCCACTAGAATCAGTGCTCTGAAACAATGCAACAATTCTAATTTTACAAAATCTACATGTGGCTTTCATTGCTTTTAAAAAGTATGAAAACTTTGCTACTTAATATCGAAAATGTTTTATTTAGCAAGATATAAACACTAGAATACAGTTTACAAGCATCTACTTTGATAACGGTCACTATCGGGTATATTTTAAAAGTTTCAGGCAATTAAGGGAGGATTATCGAAATTTGTGTTCACCAAAACTTATATGATTTATACACAGGAGTTGACAAAGTTCCAGTTTCTTTTACTGAAATGTAACGTGCGTGTTGCTCATTTCTTTAAATATGAAATGCATGTTATAAATCGATACAAACCATTGTGTGTTCTCGAGTCGTCCTTCTTCACTCGGCAAAATATCCTCATCATTCGAAGAACCTGACGCCGTGTCATCACTACCCTCTTCGTTGTTAGTGTTACCAAGTGCCTCAAACCGATACAGTAAAAATGTTCACGCTTACAGAGAAGTCAGGGAAATCGTTCTCGCAATTTTCCATGATGCAAAAAAGAAAAGAATTTATCTGAATCACGCTAGCAATCTTCGTAGTAAGCTCGCTTGGGTGGTAGCTATAGATCCTATGACGTCACTACCGGCCACGTGATACGTATCTAATTATCTCTCAAGGCACTTGCGCGGATAACCTAAATATTTCCTTGTAGTAACTAAAGGGCCCGAGAACGGTGTACGGGAAGGGAATAAGATAAAACATAATTTTGCAAGACAGGCAATCAGATAATAATAAACCAACATGTACGTTCCCTATTTCTTTAATGCTCAATGTCAAGTGAGGCAAATGCTAGTACCATTTTTATAAGTCTTTGGTATGACTCAGACTGGGTTCGACCCACAACCTCCCACATCACAGGTGGATGCTCTAACCACTTAGGTCATAGGAGTGGTCCCCATTTTAATGCAGTGTTAGTTTGCTAAGAAGAACCAGGAAGATTCTTTAAAAGTTGTCTTATACCATGCAAGTGACTTTTGAAATGCTATTAGTCCGAAATTGTAACCTCTCTTACCTGTAAAGGTTCATTTGAAATAAACCATATCTGAGATTTTGTAAAGTGAACCATTGCCAGCATTATATTTCAAGATCAGGAAAGAGTCCATTAATGAAAGAAACAAATTGCTGTCGGGAGAAATAATCAGCTAGTTGATTCTGTCACCCCACCCCCAATTTATTGTATGACCTGTTACATCTATGGTATTTTCTTATGTTTAATACCAAAGAGACAATTCATAACAAGGAACCAATAGTTTGTAGTAGGGAAAGAATCAGCTAGCTGATTCTGTCCCCCCCCCCCCATTTGTTAAGGGATCCATTATATTTTGATATTTCACATTAATGAAAAGAAAATTGGTTGAAGGGGGAAAAGAATGAAATAGCTGACTCTTCCCCCTTTCCCATTTGTTAACTGGCTCATTACATATATACATGTGGCAGTCAGCTTTTTACCAAAGAGTCCATTATTGAAAAGAAACTAATTATTTGAGGGGAGGGGGGAATAACTAGAGGTGGAAACTAATGGGTTGTAAGGGAGGGGGCAAGAAATAATTAATTGGTTGTGGTGGAAGAATAGGCTGTTAACCATCTATGAAAATTGCCAGTTAAGAAAAGGAAAGTGGCATAAGCTAACAATTTTTTTACAGACTGATGTTGTATTATAATTAGATAAAAGGATTTTTAGAAATGATTTGTACATGGTTATAATTCCTGCACATTGCGAGATCAGCATTTTGACTCTAGGCACTTCAGTATTATATAATTTGTTTTACAATACATGTACTCAGTATCTTGTACCAAGCAATACATCATCCAACAAATCATCACTGATAATCCAATCAGCATAGTTTCAACAGCTCAAATTCATCACCATTAATATCAAAAGCCAGAGTAATAGCCCATGTGATCCAACTCCAAGATCAAAAGTCAGAACTTCTATATAGGCCTGTACAGAATTTCATTGGACTAAGGCATGGCTTTGAGAGGTTGAATATTGTATGCCCACCTAGCAAATGCCAGCTTAGTAGCTCATACTTCAGCCAGGAAGAAATACATTTTAAGAATGTCATCAGAGTATGATTTTCATGAAGAAGATGAAGTAGAGAATGACGATGAGACAGTAGAGGCTGGTGTAACAGGAGAGTAAGTACATTTTATACTGTTTAAATGAATGATATAGACAAAAGAATTTCTCAAAATGTATCAATTGAAACATTTCATGATTAAATACCTTTACATAGAAAATGGAAATTACTAAACTAATTTCTATATTTCTACCTGAAACAATTTTGAAATAAAGTTTTTTTACATATGTGTCATAGAAACAAGCAAATTAAAGAATGCATGATCTTTCATTTTGAAATTTCAGTGAAAAGTTTAATTTTCTGCAAATGAGAATTATTATTCCAGCATAGATGCACAATGAAACAATGCAATAACCAAACAACCAGCCAGATTTTTTTGCACTGTAGTGGGCCATTTCAGCTCCATAAATACATTTCTAATTGATACAAGATCCACAATATGTTAGTAAAATTAGCAGGTTTCTTCCACGGAACTGACATGGTTATGTATTAAGCATGTTTTTTCTTCATTTCTTCTTCTTCTTCTTCTTCTTCTTCTTAATAATAATAATAATAATAATAATAATAATAATAATAATAATAATTGTGATGTAAAGAGAAAGGAACATTCCTAAAGCTGTTATTAATAGACACATTAACATATATCATTTTTGTAGGGTCTGATAGCTGTTATAACTACACAAAGGATCTGCTCTCCTTCAGCACATGGTCTTTGACTCTCAGTGGACAAGGAAAGATTTGCATAAATCTTGATGGCATATATATTGATGCCTATGTAAAAGTGAAATGTAAGTATATTTTTATATTTTACCAGACAATCTTACCAACGGGTGTTTTTTTTCCAGATTCTAGTTAGGGAGATGGCAAAATACTGTGTAAAGTTTATGAATTTTGTAGAACAAAATAAGTTTTTCTATGGATATGTATTGCCGTTAAAAATGCAGATTAACAGGAATTGGGATTAAATTTAACCATGGCAGAAAATATTCAAAATGGCAATGTGTATCCTCATATGCAATAATGACAGAATTATATTCTGTGATTTATGTCAGGGAACAAATGTACACCACTTCCAGCTACCTTCTCTCTAGTCGACCTTCCGGACCTGTTTGCAAATTTCTTCCGTGACAAAGTACAAACCATCAGAGATAAACTTGACAACACAATTTCAGTTGACTCGTTGTCACCATACAGTTGCGATACAGAATTTCAGTGGCAACCGTTAGCAGCATATGAACCTGTCTCTATTGATTTAGTACGTACAATCGTGATGAAGAGTACACCAAAATCATGTGAACTTGATCCGATTCCGACGTCACTGCTGCTAGAGTGCTTAGATCCAATATTGCCTTCACTAACTGATGTTATTAATACTTTCTCTCATCTGGGGAATTCCCATCATTTTACAAAACTGCCATTGTAAAGCCTCTGCTGAAGAAACCAACACTCGACCATAATGATTTCAATCCCCGGCCGAGTCATACCAAAGACTTATAAAAATGGTACTAACAGCTGTCTCGCTTGGTGCTCAGCATTAAGAGGTTAGTGTTAGGACTGGTTGGCCTGCTGTCAGGATAATGTGACTGGGTGGGAAATCATGCTACATGTCTGTGGCATGATGCCCCAGTGCTAGACATCACTATCAATTGCCACACCGCAGACATCGTAGCGATATGACTGAAAAATAGTTAAAGCTACGTTAAAAATCTAAATCACACACGCACACATACAAATAGAAATTACCTTGTAACAGTTATGTTAAAAACTAAGTAACCTCACATTTGTCCTACATAGTTTTCAATAAAATAATAAATATTACCCATAATTTACTTTTACATGTCTGGATGACCATATTATTTTATCATTATTGACACTTTCCTTGGAGCTGGATGAAGATATAACTCATTTTATTAACTAGCTCTAGCTTTGTTGTTGTTTGTTATAGTCTGTAGCATAACACTGAGTTAAATATTGTGGTGAGGAGAAACAGTTACATATAATATTTCTCAAATAAATTTTTATTCCTCTAATATTTGAAAGTGTTAACAAACAAAACACAGCATGTGTCATTCAAGCTAAAACTTTCTGCCATGCTTTCTTTGTCACGATATTTTCACATGCATATAAGTCTTAGACATGGTTTTTGGGTCCAGAGTTTTACTGCACAGATGTCAAAATATATTCATATTGTATGTGCAGTCTGGACATACGTCACTTTGATTTACTTTAAACAACACAGTCAAGATAACTGCTGGATGAGCAATTATAGCCCTATGCAATTGAACTATTCCAAAATGAGATACAATAGATATAACAGATACACAATATGAAAAGGAAGTTAGCACAGTACTAGATTTTAACCAATGTTGACTTCAAGTGTTCATTTCATTCTGTAATAAAGTAATTATTGAGAGTAAATTAAGAAAATACTTGAATAAATTTTATAGATGGGCATATATGGTAACAAAGTTAATTTGATTTGGTTTTCACTTCAGAGTCCAAAAATTCATGAGCATTTTTCAGAAGAGGAGATTAAAACTTTGCCTTTTTTCTGTGGAGGGTATGACAGTGGAAGTAAGATTTTATTCTTTGTGTTTTAAAATACATTTGTTATGTATAGGTAAATTGAATGACATACTTCATTCATATGTGTTGAATCATATTGTTACATTTTTAGTTGGTATTATTGCCTGACATTCTACATAAAATATTGATCACTTGATTCAGTAAATAACTTATTTGCTTGAAATAGACAACATAAGATGGGCAGCAGACAACGTTTACCATCGGCTGACATGGCAGTAAAGGTGAGCCGAAATAAGGGATCATGAGACCAAAGTATATGCAAAAGGAATCGATAAATGTCATTGACCACTTATGTTATCATTATGTATTAAACTTCATTCAAATGAGCAAATGATTGATTAATGTAAATAAAGAAATGTAAATTTATTACCTTGTAGTGCTTTTAAGGTGAGTTGAGGGGTTTTTTATGTCTAAGAGTAGTTAAATAATATGACAGTAATATCTGGTATGCTAAAGAATGTGATTCACTATTTTCATTTATATATTATTCTTATTTCCATAAATGTATAAATTATTGTATAGAAAAATACAGTGAAAAGGAAGAATGAGGCAGAACAAAATACATGCCAAAGAACTAAAGATAAGAAACTGGAACCAAAACATCACGTGAGTAGGTTAGATAGTCAGCAGTTCAACTTTCCATTGCAGCAGACATATATACGTCATCATTTTCACAGCAATATGAATATATAGATTTTTTGAGGTTTATTAATATCATTACTTATAAACAACACCATCAGCAGCAACAACAGCAGTTACCATAATCACCGTTGTTTTATATCAATGACACTAATTTTAAAAGGTTATTTGAAATCTTATTATAAAATATTAAATATTACAGAGTTCATAATTATGCTGTGTATTACAAAATGGAAACATTTCTGATTAAGTATTGATTTGTTTATTGTACATATGTAGGTTACATATGAGTTTTGTCAGGCAATACTCTATTCAGTTGTTTATTAGACACAAAGCGTTACTGATCAGCAAAGACGGATACATGCTAAAATGCAAGATAAGAGATTTGGTTGCTTTGGGTTTTCTGGTGGAGCCAATAGGATTTAGAAGTGACTGACTTCAATTCCAAATTGTAATGTCATTTTGCAACACAATTGTTTTCTTAAGCTTGTGTACTTGTTAAATTATTTATGTGCTTTCTTATCGTTCTGTGATTGCAAATGAAAATAAGACAGTTTTTCTTCTGTCACTAGTTCTATGTTGAATACAGTTTATCAGTACCCAATACCAATAATAAAAGATTATTTAGTGCTAAAGATATGACAAAACTTGAATAATACTGATGGTATGATGTGATCATATACACTTTATTGACTCCTTCACTATCATCAGCACAAGGCCATTCATTTCAGGTACCAACAACATATTTAAGAAATTTGGGCATAAAAGTCAGTAGACTTTCTTTTATGAAAACAGTTGTATCTATAAAGTGACATTATAATAATGTACAAAAGTTTAGTTAGGTAGTAAATAATTTATTTTCAGTCCCAATGGGAAAGAAGAAAATGCTTTGTCAATTATGATTTTTTTTTTGTAGGTAATCGCTCCAAAAACTATTGGGCTGGTGGAGTACAATGCTGGTGCAATCTGCATGGGACTACTGGAGGGTCAAGATATGATATACTGCAAAAAGCCATTAGGGAAACTTGAGAATGGAAATTTTAAATTTCAGTTTGCTTTTGGTTTAGAAACAACATTAAGTATGAAAGATGTCCAGAAAATCAATGAAATTTTTTATTGATCACCAAGTTTGAACTAGAGATAGTGAACTACCAAATATCTGTTATGGAAAAGGAACAAGAACAAATAAAGGAAGCAATTGCAATACACATTAAAAGTTAAGCACAGGTATGAATTACTGAACCACTCTCAAGAGATTCATTGGTTGATCTCTCAAGTAAGACCTGCCTACTTACTGCATACTCCCTCCTTGTAGCTAATGAGTTTTACTCTGGGAGTACTGGATCTGTCTGGTAGTAATAGTTCTCCTACAATATTATGATCAGGTGATTATTATCAAAGAAACATTATACTGGAACTGACTGGTTATTAATGGGTAAAACAGCATCTCTGTGTAGTCACTAGGTCACATCAATTATTTTTTAATTATAATAGAAGACATGTCTTTTAGAGTGCATAGAAAATACATTTAAGCACTTGCCTTTAAATCACCAAAGTTGAACCTCAGGCAATCTTTGAAATGGAATATTGTATGCAGATAATATATGGAATATATCTTGTTAAAACTGTGCTAAGATTTAAATATGTTACAAAATATCATCAGATAGAAACAAAGTTTTACATAATTATGAACATGTACATTTGAACTTGAAACAAAAAATCATTATGTTTGTGTTTACTGTTATATTTAAAGCTTCAGTCACTTCTCTTATGTGATGTCAGATTTAAAAATAAAATGGATTACATACTTGATAATATGCTTCCTATTACTCTGTCTGACCTAAGTACTATCATCCATTATGTGCCTCCTATCCCTTTTTATGAAATATTCAAATAAAGACATAATATCAATTGCAAGATTTTCCTTCATTCATTTACATTCTTATTGCATAGACAAGTTGTTGGTTGAACAGATTATACATCTTATCTGTACTTTATTTCTGTGCTGCAAAGGTTTATGGTTCACTGAAGGTCAAAGCCAATTAAGTTATTCCTTACAAAAATTTATATACACGAAACCCACTGGTCAAATGTACTGAATTTTAAATGTGCACAAGTTATGTCATGACATCATTTTATGGCAACATTTAACAAAACACTACTTGAAATAATACAATTTCAGAAAGTTCTAAATTTACATTTAAAATAAGGATATCTAAAGGTCATGTGGTATTATCGTTAAAAATATGGGTATTTAATAGCAATGTGGTATTATCATTTTGATTCTCTATTCATTTCCTCTGGATTACAGCTCAGAAAATGTGTATTCACTAGACAGTATTCTGATTGCACATTTATGAACAGTAGGGTTGGCACACATTATAATGGAATGGTGGTGGGTGGAGGTAAAATAGATAATTTACCTCGTGAATTTATCTAAAAATACTGACCTTATAAAAATCACTGGGATGGTTTGGTATTCTGCCATTCATTAAATTTGAATGTTACACTGTTAAGTTCTGTACTCTGTTATATACATTTTAAAATAGCATGCAACATGAGTAGTCCAACACAAGGATCACATATGTGTTCTTTATAGGTGGCCTTATACACAGATGAATGTAATGTGCAAGGATTTAAGCGAAAGGCATGAAACAACAGAATGAGAGAGAGAGAGGAAATGTGAGAGGAAGGCAGCAAATAGAGTGAAAGAAAAGAAATAATAGTTGGCCAAGTACATATAAGTAGATGGATAGGTAAAGGGATTGATAACAGATTAGTAAGACATAGAACATTGCAAGATAGCAATAGCTGAACCGTATATGCAATAAATATAATTAGAGGCAGTTGTTGAAGTCAGTTAGGCAGCTGAGATTGCAAGTATGTCTTATTAAGTGTGGTTGAGTTGTTCAGTGATGGGGAAAGAACATGCTAAGATAATCATGGTCACAGTACACTAGGATCCATGGGAGCAAAAACAGTGGTCACTAATCAGGTGGTCAACATCTGCAGGCAAACTTGATAGAAAATTGAGAGGGGAAAGGATGATTTTATAAGCAGGTGGCCACTAAACCAGGTTTTGACTACTTATTACCAAACACCACTTGCAATTAAAAGGGTGCCATTTAGCACGAGTCTACTGTATAAGCACATGTTAAGAAGTACAGTAACATTATTTTTTATTATTATTACAAGATTTTATTTCAATTCTTCCAAACGCTGGCTGATCATCCACTTATCCAAACTATATTTTATTTCTTTGATCCACACCTTCAGCTTATAATAACAGTTCTTGTGGTTATTAAACAAATATTTGCTAAACATATATTTCTCCAAAAATTGGTTTCTGCCTAAAGGTCATACATGTACATTATGGTATGAGACACTGAGGTGGATAGCCAAATTTGGCCAAATTATACAGCTTTTAAGCTTTTCAGTTCTAACAGCCACACATACAGCTTGTACTAAAAGCTGATGCTGACACTAGCCAAATTTTGGCTAAGGATACATTTATCCAAAATTTGGTTTCTGCGAAGAAGAGAGAAAATCCGCTAAATCCCAATTGAAATCAACCTCTTCTGGTAGTAGCCTGTGTTGACTTTGGTAGCCACTGCTATGCCATCGCTTCTCGTCTCGTCGCATCGATTCACTGCGCACAGACGCTAGCGCACCTATATAGGAAATGTGAGGTTACAGGTAGCTCTCTTCGGATTGGAAGACAGCCTCCAGGAAGTGATGTATTTTGTAACGCGTGTTGGGATTGGTAAACAATCTCAATCCGTTTCGATCCGCTCTTCCACTATAAATAAATGCGGTTCACTTCATTCCCTTCACCTGTTCTCGTCACAAAGATGTGGACCAACGTTGAATCCTCTACTTTCGAATCGTCGTTTTTCCGTACGGACTTACCCATGTATGTTAAATCATCATGGACCATCATCCAGATTACAGATACGACTGTTTGGAAAAGAAGGACCTATGTGGAAAGACAAGGTTGTCGGAAGCGGACTCTCATCTACGGACCAGAGGTTAGACAAAGTTTAAGGAAGAGAAGAAGACCTATGCGATGCCCTCTATGTTAACAGAATGGTGTTAACATAACAAACAACGGCCCTTTTCAGGGCCACTTTCATATGCCTCGAAAAGCTTTATTCTTTCTTGCCTAAAATTTTTTTTTTCGATTGTATAATTTATGTTTAACTCCCAAAAACATTATTCTCTTAACCTAAAATTTTTTTTTAGTCGGTTGTATAATTTGGGTAGGATAGACTGATGTTCATCAATCTATGGAAACGGATGCGAAGGCATAAAACATACTGTACTATTCACTGACACGAACGCGAATGCATAAAACTTTTTTTAAGAAATGAAACAGGTGTCATGACGTCACGGTACTTGCTACATTGTTGTATGTGTCCAGTACCGTGACGTCATCCTACCTGTTCGAATTCCCATTGTCCCTATAGTTCCCAGGGTGATATTTTGTCCCTATAAATCTTGTCCCCATAGTACAAAGTAAGATATTTTGTCCCTATAAATCTTGTCCCCATGGTACAAAGTAGGGTCCCGTAATGTATTTTCCCATTGTTTTTACGGTATCCCTATATACTACTTATGTCTGTCTATCTATCTATCTATCTATCTATCTATCTGTCTACAAGTATAATTTATGTGTGTGTACATATGATATGACTGTCAGTCTTCTACCTAAATAAACACCAAAATCCTACTCATTTGCCAAACTGCCTACTGACGTATCTACTAACCAATGTATGTATGCATGTATGTGTGTATGTATGTATGTATGTATGTATGTATGTATGTATGTATGTATGTATGCATGCATGCATATATGTATGTATGTATGTATGTATGTATGTATGTATGTATGTATCTATGTATGTGCCTAGAAAACCAGACCACACTAATCAACATTTTCTTTTTCCCTTGCAGATGGGCCGTGGCAGACTCAGTTACAGTGTATCTATTTATTTACAAGTATGACTTATTTGTGTGTACATACGTTCGTTTCTTTGACTGTCAGTCTTCTACCTAATTACATCTACGTGCACACCAGTCTTTGTTCCTTATCTGCCTTTCTTCTTATTGACGTACCTACCTGCCAATGTATGTATGTATGTATGTATGTATGTATGTATGTATGTACCTAGAAAACACGACGTTAATCGGCATGCTTTTTCTCCCGCATGATTAATTTAACAGAGGAACTAAAGTTCCTTTCCTCTCCTTTGTTTTCGCAATTACACTTTATACTGTCGTTCCTATTATTATTGCCTGTAACCATTAGAAAGGTGATTGTATACAACTTGTCGACTAATTTTAGGAAAGGCGATTGTATACAACTGGTCAACTCAGTTTTAAAAAGGTGATTGTATACGACTGGTCAACACGTTTTAGGAAAAATGATTGCATACAAGTGGTCAAACTCATTCTGAAATGTAACAGTCATTTAGAACTTTAGTAATGTTCTGTTTATAATTCGCATTATCTGGAATAGATTTTTGTGCTCAAAGGAGCTATTGAATTCAGTACAAATAACATTTCTGTATTTTAGCATGAAAAAGTCATATATTTGCAAAAGGTACACATGCCGATTCCAAAGTGTCCTACTCAAGGCCGTAGAGAGCGATCACTAGCCCTGGGGAAAAAAACACCCGGGCCTCTCCTAGCTTTTGTTCAAACAAAAGTTTTCTTCTATAAAATTAAAAAGTGTTGTTCGACCCTGGCCCCCTTACGGGCCCGGGCCCCGGGGATATATTCCCGGTTGCTCCCCCCCCCCCCTTGTTGGCCCTGGTCCTACTCGACTTAAAGCACACATTATTATCAAGATGATTTAGACGCCATATTGTTTTATGTGTCATGAAATATCGTCATTACCCATTGAATACATTAGAAGTGTAATCATTGATACTTTTCATTAGCGATTGCAAGTTATATGAACAATTGGATATTGAAATCTTGGAATTATTGTATATTTCATTATAACGTATGACCAAATGCTGAGATTTTCTTCTTTTTAAATTTTTTTCTGAATTTCAGTGTTACAAATCGTGAAGATTGTTACGATTGCTGCAGGATACGAGAATAAATATCGTTTGCCTGTTGTTATAAAATCAGCAACTTGTCTCCATGACAATGTAACGCGATCTTTATCTGTTAAGTCGATGTTTGCTAGGACAACGTCAGCCACAGCGTTGCGTCATGAGTAAAAATTTGAACCATTTTAAAGGTGATGCTACAGAATCATTTTTCATTGTGATATTGTTACATATGGCCTTTTCGTTGGTACTTAATTCGTCGATGTTTGTCATTTTCTTGTTTGATTCCAAGTTTTATCTTATAGTATACCTTTTTGTAAATATTTCCTGCCCGTGCTTTATACTATGTGTCACACCGAAAGATATATGCCTGGTTTCATTCTGTCTAAAATTATTGTTCGACGTTTTCTAAACAGATGTTATGTTTTGGCATAGTTATCACAAGCTCAATGGAATGTTTTTAAATACACAAACTATTTTCAAGTTTAATTTATATAATTTTTAGAACACAAAATTCCATTAAAGTGTTGTTGTTTTTTAAAAAAGTGATATGAAGTGAATCTCTCTATAATATTGAAGAAATCTGAATCTGACATGAAATTAATTGGCTAACATAATTTTAATGTAAGGTCATTACTGTCAAAGAAATTGGCCATAAATCCGATACGACATGCTTGTGAGGCTAAAATGATAGATTGTCCATTTCTTGTTAACACAGCTTGCTTCTACATTTCTGCGATACTGATTAGTATCGGCAATTTTCAACACTATACTAATCGGATATTCTGAATTCCGTTTTCAAAAATGATTAACCACCATTCTGCTTTCAATGGAAATAAGCCTTGATGGATTCCTATATAATATACCTTTAAAAAATCACGGCTTTTTTGTATTTTAGAACTACCAAAAAGTATACAACCAAGTGAAACAACGGGCATTAGAAAATTGATGTGTAAAAAGGCAATCTGCCACTGCTGTAACAGTACCAATTAATTTCCGTAGATTTACCATTTTCAGGTCCTTTACGCAGACTTCATTTGATATACAACGATACTTGACAAACAACCAACGAAACTGAAAAGGTAAATAAAGAGATATTTGCAGACTGACTGCATACAAACTACACACATTTCATGCAGGAGTCACTTTCCTGGCGCTGCAGTTTTATTGGGCAGTGAATGGGAGTGAAGCATGCATGGCGGAATACTATAGAATTGTAGTTTTAGAAAATAGTTTTAACAATCTTGATTCTGTTGCAACCTACTAACATAATGTGTACATTTTCTATCCAGAGCCAACACTTTCATTCTAACAAAATGCACAGCAGATATACTATGTGATGCAGCGGTACAGTTATCGCTTAGGAATATAGGTTGCAGTTGCATAATAATATTTGACAATTACTTAAAACAGCGGATGAGATTACGCCGACTTATTTCGCGATCTGCAATGTCTTTGTCGTGGTTAGCGACGGTTTTACCCCAAGTGTTGAAGCAGGTTTAGATACATATAACTATATCTGTTGAGTGTCATCTCTCTTGCAAGTTTTACTACAAAGAGAGTTTTATGCACAATTAGTCCAGTGTCCTTAGGTCTCACTGGATAGTTTCGTATTTTGACACCTCCCTAATTTTTAAGGCAGAAGACATGAACCTAATTTTGATAAGCCTAGCATTTATAAATTCACACAGAAGCTAAATCTGTAATGTGGTTTAGATTTACTTTTAGTTAGGCTTGAAAATGGGTCGGCTTGCTTGGTGACTGCTTGTCACAGTTAGACTAACATTGGAGATCAAATGCGTAACTTGGGCTGCAAATGAACAGCCGACTTGGGTTACGTATTTACGTATATCTGCTACAGAGGTAAATATCTAAAAATCGAGATGGTTGAGGGGTGATGCAAAGTATGCTAATTTGTTATAGTACTAGTGAACTTTACTCATGCATAAGGCACATACCGATTCTTTTAGCTGCCTTGTCACAAGAAAATATTCAAAATAGCACTTTGCTGTCAAAAATGAATGTAAAAAAAGGGGGGTTGGTGGCAGTGTTGGTTCAGTATAAAAGCCACCAGTTGTATAAGGAATTAACCTGATTGCTGCAGTCAAAATCTCACATGCATGCTTTCTACAAAAATCATTAGTTTGTTTTTATTTGTATCTTCAGTGTAAAATTATTCTCATTTTTCTGCAATATGTCATTGGCGGATGACAATTCACCAGATAAACTGTCCAGTGAGACCTTAAATCGCCAACAGTTCGAAGACTGAAGACATATAGGTATTGACTGGTTCGCTTATCTTTTTCTAAATGTGAATAATACATTGAAAAACGAGCAACAAAATATTTCATCATCAACAACAACAACAAAAAAACAAGTCCTGAAACGTAACTACCGTAGGTCTAGAGGGGTCTGGATCACCAGTTCAATTTTTCTATCATTGTTTTATTAAAGGAAAAGAATAATGTTTGGGAAATGAGAAAAATTATGAAGTTTTATGGTATTTTATTGAACTATAAGAATCATATAAGGTCCTGTCTATTAGTTAATAATGTTCAAAACATGCTGAAAATGGCATGTACAGCAGAAGTATACATAAAAAAGAAATATAGGAGGAACTATATAATAAATATAGAAGGACCTTATTTTTCTTGATTTGATGTGATTGGCAAACAAAAGACAAAGTTTAGATAGTCATCATGACGTTTTCGTTATTTAGAAGTCGAAATTATGAAATGGGACAACTAGATGGTCACCATGTAACTTCTAGTATTTCAGACTATATTCATTCACTTATGAACAATTTAACATCACTACATTTTATGGAAAACGAAATTTAAAGAATGTTCAGTTGAAATATGTTTCGAGAGTAGTAAAGATAACGCGATCGGTAATTGAAAATTGTTTCTCGATTGCCGTAGAAGAAGGAGAGAAAGAGAGAGACAAAGACAGACAGACAGGCAGAGAGCTATTTACAGAAACATTTACTGACTCTTCCTAAGCTTTTTTTATGCAGCTGTCTTTATTGTTGATATATGTTTTGCTTGTAGCAATAATAAATGTATACACTGCAGAAATGTGTTCGTGCTGTTTTTTTTTTCTAGCAATGTTATGCTTCCAAATCACAATTTACAGTATATGAAACCAGATGCGAAAAAATCACGATATGAGATCGGTGTGTATATATATATATATATATATATATATATATATATATATATATATATATATATTCAGCGACTGATTGATACACATTTATAGGCTTTCAAACATGGATAAAGAAAAACGCGAGAAAGAAGAGGGGACAAACGGAAATATTAGCAGACCGAGATACTGGAACATAAGTTTCTTTTGTTTTGTTTTTTTTAAGAACCTGTCACTCCTGGAACACAAAAGAATAACCATAGATGTCAATATTTCAAACATTTATTTTAATTGAGTTATATTGTATAAATCTGTAAAGAAAATGGATAAGAATATGGTTGAATCTAAGTTACTGGCTAATTCAAGTATATTTATAGACACATGATATGATTAACTATATAAAGTGATTTAATAGATAAGTCAAAAGCTTATTTATATAAATGTTCTAATATCAACACAAAAGATTGCAATAATGTTTTCACTAGTTAAAACATGGATGAACATTCTGAGAGAGAGAGAGAGAGAGAGAGAGAGAGAGAGAGAGAGGAGGAGGAGGAGGAGGGAGGGGGGAGAACGAGAGAATAATTATTAGTTACAAGACGTCTTAAATTTAGAACGAACCAAATGTGGTTAATATAGGAATAAAAAGCTTACTTTAACACGAAACGTGCAAAAGTTACCTCCCCCTCCAATTTTAAAAGAGCATACGTGTTTGAGGCATATAGAACAAAAACAACTATAGCTGCTACTTTAAACTCTGGCTGGAAAGAAAAGCTGCTGGCAAATATTTTCCCGACAGATCATATAACACAACATGCCAAGGAGAAGAACGGCTTCTACACTGTAGAAGTAATCGACATGTTAACTGAACTGAAGAGTTACTTTCCTCAGTTTAGGTTATAATATTTTCATGTAGTGAAAAGTAGATGATACAGCCAGACCTGTATCGATAAGAAGACAATTAGCTTGCTGTACAAAACCACTCTTTCCTTTAAAATTCATTACTTCTACAGAACTCTAAACAATACACATTTTATAAATATGTTGTTTAACGATGTGAAATTCTTCTAATGAATAAGAAAACAAAATAAAAATTACAGTACATATAACCTGTAGATAGAGCGTTGGCGAAGAAAGCAGTCGTATAAACTACAGTCTGAATAGGTATCTTGGAAACACGACTCAGCTGCTTTGTGTGGCCTTGACATTCACCAATTTTAGCTCTTTTACAAACAAATATATTAGTCTACAAAATGCTAATATCCGATCCATTGCTCCGCTTTACTATGAGTCAATTCAGAATGTGTCTTCAGTGGGTTCTCCAATTCGTCTGCAAACGTCACCTTGATACCATGATCTAGAAAAACGAGTGAAATTACAGTAGTAAATCCTAACACGAGGGTGTGTACAGTAAGTTCTTCTTACATTTTTCACTTTGTATTCTAAGGAAATAAATAATTTGTTGAATTTTCGAAAACTTGTTGGTTTCCCACTCTTTTCTCTTACTTAATTTTAAGACCATGGAGTCGTAATATCATAAATGCATTATTGCAATGGTGTTCAATTTTATTAATGGCGTTCATAATGTTTTAGCACAAGGGACATGCTTTCAATCATCGATTCATCAATGCAAATATATATATATATATATATATATATATATATATATATATATATATATATATATAGTCATAAGATGAGGGATAAATATAGGAATTGGACTTATAGCTAGAAAGATAGGTAGAGTAATAGTTTTATGTATATCTTTATTGAATGCTTATCTTTAATTTATGATTGTATATTGTACTTTAAGATAATGGTCATTTCTACACAAGACGTTTCATTAAACTTTTAGTTCAATGTCTAACCTTGCATACGAACTTAGAACGTTCTGAATGCGAACGCTTTGACAATTTGATGGAATTTTCTACTAGAAATTACCCACAACCAGGGAATTCCAGAATATTCTGTTGTAGCATAGGTCATGTGAGAGGTTTTATATAAATAGAGGTTTTGCAAATAAAGCGTTCATTCCTGCTTTTTGATCAGTCTGTGGAAAACTTACAGTTGTTTCAAATATAATTTGAGAGGAAATATCATATAATTATTCATTGGAATTACGAAGTGCTCATTGACAGTTTGCAAGAAAATACTATTTTGTTATTATTGAAGACTCATTCAAAGATTTTTTCATTGTGATACAAAAGGAAGAAAAGTGAAAAATTGCAATGAAATAATCATATCTTTTCCATTCTCCTAATGTTTTGTTAAACATTTCAAAGGAAATATACATTCAAACTCAAACCTCTTGTTCCATCGTTGGCACCAGGTTTGTCATCTGTTTCCTTATTCTTCCTCTGTGCCATTAAATTAAGTATTTCATATCTGAAGCTCGTTAAATCCTGCTTGATTCCGTCCACATCTGGAAGACACAGCTTAATTTAAATGTATAATGATCACATCCATTGAGTGATTGATAATATGGATGATGCTATCAACCTTGTAAACATAGGCGGTCTTTAGGTTCTATCCTGGCCAGCTCAGCAGATTGAATGAAGGACGACTTTGTTGCAAAGCAAGGGCGTTACAAATGCGCTTGCATTGTTTTCCCTTCAGAAAATATTTAAAATATTTATATTTCTTTAAACTGTTTACAAGAATAGTTATCCCTTTGCAGATGAAACAAAGCTCTTGGTGTTGTATTGATAGATAGTCTAGAATCTGATGAAAACTTTCATTTTGGATATATATATATATATATATATATATATATATATATATATATATATAGAGAGAGAGAGAGAGAGAGAGAGAGAGAGAGAGAGAGAGAGAGAGAGAGAGAGAGAGAAGAAGGTGATACATGTGCACACGGGCGTAAGGTTTTATAAACCCCGGGCTGTAGACAAGGGTTAAGTCGGACAGGTAATGAGTACCCACATTACCCACCTATCGACCTGTATGACGAATGTGTCATGATGTACAGCCTGTAATTTGTGACAAACAAAATACGAATTTTATACTCAAAATTATATTTCTAAACATATTTACAAGGACGTGTATTTTAACACGGGTATTTATCCAGGAAATACGTAAATTAAATTGCAGAAAAGTGCATCTGACATTATATACCGTTATTAATATTTGTACTGTTGGATACTGTGGGCATGACCCAAGAACAACAGGGCCGGCACAATGTATTTCGGGCGTGGCGTAAATATGCAGCAGTACAAGCACGATAATTTACTTATTATCTGCCCATATTTCGAAATAATAAGATGTATTTAATTTTGTTACAAAAATTAAAGTTAAATACCTTGCCTCATTTAGTCAGATTACAGTTTTTTTATTCTCTAAAGTAATAAATATTCTTACCATCCTTTCTGTCAGATTCCCTCTGTAATTGGAAGATGTATCTCCTCACTAGTCGCTTTATCACCCTCTGAAGGAGACAGACAATCAAATTGAAATGTTTTGGTCTGTTAGCTCTGGTTTATACAGAGATATTATAGAAAGAAGAAAACACCAGTGTAGCTATGTTGACATTACTTCCAATGGAGCTCTTTCATTACAATCTTCGATGAAGCGAATCTCCAGATACAACAAAGATTTAATCTGTATCCGTAGGAATATATATTACCAACGTGTTTCTATTTGTGATTAACTTCTGGACTTGCAAATTGTATTGGTCATTTGACCTCTGTAATACGATTTTAACATTGAGTTGATCACTAGATCATAGAAATTACCTCTTCAAGTTGCTTATAGAAAAGAAGGTAATCAAATTCTGTTTCATTCTAGAGGAAAAACCTTTAGTTGATACATTAAAATGCATTATATTGCAGTTTTATATATCAGTTAACTTGGTACGTGCTTAAAAGTGTTAAAATTCGATCACGTGCTTAATTGTCCATTCTCATATATCAAAGTCTAATGTTAGGGTTGATTTTTAAAAAAATCAGATACTGATATTTGGCGCTGTTTTAGTTATTTGCAGTAGTGGCGTTCTTCCAGCTTAATACAAGAAAGATTGGATCTAATGGAAGAACGGTGCATGCGTCACGCACGATTCAAATAAAACACAGTGCTCGACAATATTGAACAGTCTGCATTAGCTAAACTGAAAATAACGGTTGACTATATTAGGAGAATGGAATTCCAGACACACCGGATGTAAACGGAACAGTGCACGAAAGAATCTATGTTTATCAATCAGATCATTTTAGCATGACGATAATAGCAACATAATGCTCCTGGCAATTACATGAGATGAATCTAACTTTATTTGATTATATCATTTTCCTTTTCCGCTTTCTCTTCAACCATAGTTAAGGAGGTAAAGGTGATCATTCAAATCGTGCGGAAAAACCAAACAATCAACAGCGATAACAAAACGAAACAAAACAAAGAAGCGAACAAACAAGAGGCTTAAACAATTTCGCTACAGGAATAATAATAATAATAATAATAATAATAATAATAATAATCTGTTTCAAATGATTCATCCAGTCTGCTTCCGGAATGTCCTTGTCCTGTCAAACATTGCATTTGAAGTGCCTGAGGAGATATATCGGACACTTCATAGGTTTGACTCGACACTCTATTTGGGTCCACCCTGCTTTTCATGCTAAGGTGGATTATGTAACGACGAAGCAAGCAAGACATAAATTGTCAAAACTTATATCAGTGTTTCCCATAGTGTGGTGCTCATTTCAGTAGGATACATAACAAGAAAATAAATCACTACAATTCTCACTGAAAACAAAACACTAAGGCACTCGGAGGAGTACGCCGATAAGACCGATGTCCCGAAAGGATTACGCGAATGTTATAAGTTTGGGAAACACTACCCTAGACTACCATTACTTCTCATTAATATTGTCTATATAATCAAGGTTTATCTATTGAAAATTCAAATACTTTATTATGGACTCATTTTCAGCTAATAGTAAGATTAGTCTAATTGCCATTATTGTTCCAATTAACAGACAATTTTTGTAATAATAATAATTTCAAATAATAAATTTGGCATAATTTTGTTAAAGAAATTTTGAGCTTCAATAATTACAAAAGTAATGATCGTATTAGCAGCATTTTACAGACGAAGCTTCTAATTCACGATGTGCAAACACTAGCTGACGAATGCTAAGTAATGCCTCAAACTCTAGCATATCGACCATAAATAAATGGAAACATGCCTACGAAATTTAAAAGTCTACGTTCTTTCAGCTCATTCGTGCGAACAGTGTATAAAAAGAGAGGAGAATTTAAGCACGGGAGGAAGGACGGGAACAAATCAAGAGTATCCCACTACACTCCTATTTGGAAATAAAGAAGTGTGAAAGAGATTTTCATTGATAAAGAAAAGTATATGTGAATGTTCATCTACCTCATACGTCAGTGATTGGATGCACAACGAAGGGTCGGTATCCTGACGATTGAGATTGGTAAGTATGGTCTGGCGGTTATCTGGAAAGTAATTAGTCACATTTCTCTGCCAAAACTTCAAATCCACGCGGTCCCGGGTCTCATCTTGAGGGGAGGATCCGATCTTAAAAAGGAAAGATCAACCTTGATGTCGATTATACAACCATTGTGCAAAGCAGATCAACTCATGATATAATCGAACACCATACTGGTTTTTCAATCTTCTTAGCTACACCCTTCAATGCTAGTAGCTGTTTTTTGAACGAAGAGATTGTCGACAACATGCAATTCCTGGAGGCAGACCTTACTGCAATGTAATATATAATCGAGATGTTTTGACAAAATATATTTACTGATGCCAGTCTTGCTGTAAAATTCGTGTAAAGGGACCATTCTCAGCTTATAATACATTTGCTGGGGCCAGTTTTTTTTACTGAACAGTGATTATTGGAGACAAAAAAAACAACAAAAAAGGAAAACTAAAAATATACATGTTAGACCTAAATTAATTGGAAAGTAATATATTTTTCCTACATACATATGTTGAAGCATGTGAGAAAAAACAAAGCTAACTTAGTTAAAATTCAGAGTCTATCCACATGAACATATGTAAAGTAAACAAAAAGGACTTCCCAATCAGACTAGAATAAAGTGTTGTGGAAAATATTTTTTTTTTATTTTCGTTGTTTTATTCATACGTCCCTGTTCAATCAACACATGCGACCACAATAGTGTACAACGCATCATTTTTTTGTGTATCCAACCATATCTGACTGGTCTACAGCATAGGTCTAAAATGGCTATTGCTGAATCCAGTTGCCAAGATTAGCAACAACTACAACCACTGGTTTCATACTGCAGCATAAGCGAAAGAAAAAAAAAGTAAATTATCATACGTGAGCAGCAGAGTTAGAGGAATATACCTCTTTCTTTGGACTGAGGTTTAGTGGAGTGTCAGCATTTTCGTTGTGAATTCTAAACAAGACACAAACACTCTTCAGCAACTTGCAAACCGCCTTTGGCGTTGGGATGATATTAAAGGGTGTCGGCAGAGTGAAACCTTCTTTTATGTATTCCATATAGAGCTTGCTGCGGGCAAACTTCCATTCCGTGTCTGCATCTTCCTGAAAAATGTGGCATAAACATATTAGTAAGTACATCTGCAGGCAATCGCACCTTACAGGGAAATTTCGTAACGAAAATCAGTCTCGAGTGTGTGAATACACTACCATTTTGAGGGAAAAAAGGGCTGCAGTCCAGAAAGGTTGTAATTTGGAACTACCTCATGAGCACTTGGAATAATCAGTGAACTAAAATCAGCTTCACAGATAACCTGACAGTATGCAACTTTGTTTGAATAATGATAGGGCGATCATATCTTTAAGCTTACAAAAAGTGTATACAAATCGCACGTATCAATATAAGTTAAACCCCCCGATAGATTCTTCTGTAATAAAAGTCAAATGAACTTAAATTATCTTTGCTGCAGCATGGCACTGGGGCATCCTTGTTTATTTTAAAAGAGAGACACACATTGATGGTATATCAACGAAGGATATGAACGTTCCGATTTGCACAACAATCTGTGGTACGTGGGTCATAAAGCTCGGAAACACATTAAGCCTAGGACTAAGAGTCGACAATAACGGCAGCATGACCGTTTCTGTAATCTCACAAATGTAATAGAAAGAGAATGGACGATAGGAAAAAATAAGGAAAGGGTGTGGGTTTAACTCAAAGCTTCATTCTTGCAGATGTTAAGAATATGTAGATCACATTATTGTACAGAAATAGCAAAGGTAAAAACTAGGTTGTAACATACAATTGTATGAAATACAGCGCATATTATGCCAAGACAAGAATTTCCAACATGAAAATCTGATACTGAAGTGTTTGACATATTACATATTCTATTATTCTTTCTGTTCTCTGTCCGCATCAACTGAAACATGAACAAAATTTATCTTTCACCATTAAAATCTGGTACGTACGTTACGTGGGAGTCTAATTTATAGGTTCAAGTGTTCAATTTAAGTGCACTGATCATTTTGAAAAATTATTTTATAAAATCAATTGATTTTATTTTCAATGAACTATTGTTAAATAAATTAGTTGTTCACATTTGTGATGACATATTTTGCATAGCTGTAAGAACCACACTTAATTGGTTCCAAATAAAGTAACTGAATATCAGTTTGAATGACTTCAAACGTCTTGCTTCCAGTAGAGTATAACATCAAGCTTCCTTTCAGTCCTGTACTGCAATAATCACATGTAGACTATGATAAAGCCCGAATGGATTTTAAACTACTTTCCACGATGCATTTTTGTCCACACGCAGAATTGGCACAGACACAAAGTATACGTATTAACAAAGTTAACAGAGACAAACTATGAAAAAATAGACTGAATTGAAATGGCATCACCTGTATTATCTCAAATGACCTTGACATCATAGCTACCAGCATGTTGAGGAGAACGATGACGGCGACGATGTTGTAGACACCGAAAATTAGGTACCCCACAGTCTCCGTAAAGTCATTCTTGAAGTCGCCAAGCTCTACTACGTTGTATTCACCACGGCCAAAGAGTGACCAGAACACAGTTCTAAAACTGACTACCCAGCTGTAAACATATTTACCTTTTTACTAAATGGCAACCATTTTAAGACAAAATATTATTCAAATAATATCACCATCAACGGGGTTAATTTCATCGAAAAATTTCATGATGGAAACGAAAAATAAGCTGTAATGTTAAATAGAGATATATGCAGCGCTAAGAGAACATATTCTTGACTTTGTTATTTACCACGTATGATCTATTGTATGCCGTCTATATGTGAGAAACGAAAACATTATACAGTGGAATGCAAACAGAGTACCTTTTACGAAGAAATTAAAAACATACTTGAAAACCTACAGGTAAGAAATTTAGTTAGTGAAAGGTTATTTACATCGCGAAAAGGTGATTATAACGCTTACATTCCAAAATACTTCTCCACCGTCGTGGTGGCGTTGTATGGATGAAACTTGGTAGGTCCCCTCTCATTTTCGGGATAGTACCAGTATAGGTTGTGGAGACCAACCATAAAGGCAACCAATATAACCAAGAAGACCACGATGAATTTTGTGATGTCCTACAAAGGTAGTGTGTATATTCAATTTTCTCGACTGTCATCTTTTGGATAGACATATTTACATTGATATATATGGCAGCAAATTAGATTAAATACCTTTTGAGACTCAAAACTGTTTGGGAAAGAATTTCTCTTACACGAATATTTCCCATTCGTAGGACAATATCGGCCGACACGAGCACAAATTTGAATAGGAACTATCTTTCTTCTTTTTATGAGACCTTGGAAACATTGATGCCACCCTGTATTTCTGGAAAATGCATTCAAATTCTACGCAGAATTGTCTGAAGTACTAATTATGTACGAGGGAAATAGGAATTATTTGCTTCAATTTTGCAGAAAATAATCATTAGTGAGGATTGTAGTAAATGATAGCAGTAAAGGCTATACATTATATTAAAATCACGAATAACAAGAAATAAATAACACTATAAAGAAATTCAGTAGCTTATCAATACTGTCAATACCGCAGTCATTCTTGCGAGCGAGATCTGTAACGGTCCCAATAACTCGTTGGCTGCGAAGAGATAAAACAAGCGGGTGAAACTGATGACATTCCCGATGGCAAACAGTCCCTCGGCAACATTGAGGGGGTCAAACTGCTCCCAGTACAAACGGTCTATACGAAATTAAACAGAACATTACTTTATTTGGAGTATGCATTGCTACATGGATTTTACAATAACTTGACGAAATGAGCATAGCAACTAGTGACTTTTTCAAACGTGAAATTATTAGCTCCAGGGGACCATAGCAGTGCATTTGTTGAATATATCTTGGTTTAAACAATGTAGGATTATCAATGCCCGGGACAAATCAATAACAACTGATGTCTGCATATATGTATACTGACCGTTCCTAATGGACTCCGATTACAATTATGACTTCCTGGTGTGTACCCGCTAACGTTCAAAATATAATTATACATAATCATGGAGAAAAACTAACATATAGAGATTAAATAGACATAAAAATATTACGAGTCTAAATTATATAAAATTACAGTATGAAAATGCTTTCAGACAAATCTTGGAAATAGACTATGTTTGCCTTTATATCTTTTACAGCACCTGCATCCATAAATGCCCACCCTAATCGATCTAGATCCGTCCCTGCTATTAACCGTTTAGGTAATCTTGCGCCTGAGCATGGCACTGTAGAGCCAGCGTAAGACATACGTGACATATGTAAGGTGGACATTAATTGGCTAACATGCAAGGGCGAATCCAGAAATAGTGTTTAGTATCGGTTTAAGAGAGTGCATAAACAAGCATGAGAGGGATTTGTGGAACGGAACTTCTTTTAGAGGCCTTGGGAAGAACCATGTTTCGATTTAACCATGTTTCGATTTAACCATGGTCTTCAGACATTTCATGATCGAGGATTGTAATCGCCTGTTAGGTGCCTGGGATGAGCCCAGTTACAGAGTTGGGATTTTGCTGTACTGAAATTGATATCACCCTAGGTCATTAGAACGTTAGGATAAAGGTTACAGTAAGGGTAAGTCAGTTTGCCTTAGGCACAAAAATCATCCTGGAACTCGATCTAAATCTCTTCACATGTATATATGTTTTGAGCTGATGTTTAGAATTTGAACACAAAGCTTACATGGTTATCATATTGCAGGTCTGTTGGAGAGAGAGAGAGAGAGAGAGAGAGAGAGAGAGAGAGAGAGAGAGAGAGAGAATGTACATAGGACTTTTAGGTAGATATTAACAAAATATACCAAACTGAACAATGTGTATTAAAAAGATCTCTCAAATTTTCTTTCTCACCTCATTATAACTTATAAATAAGTACATACATACACACATACATACATACATACATACATACATACATACATACATACATACATACATAAGACAATAAGTAAGGAGTATATCGTGTAGCAGGAGTAAAAGAAAAGTATATTTCAACCTGCGATGAGCCAATAGAATTTTTCTTTCGCGTCCTCAGTCTCGTTCCTTAGCAACTCCCAATTTGACTTTTGCTTGAAGTAATCCAGTGCTTGATTAACCTGTTAATAGTAATAATAATAATAATGATAATGTAATCAATATTAATATGAGTCGTAACACTAGTGATAACCGTACATAAGGGTGAGATGGCAGTATAAAAGCAACAACAGCAACATTAGTGGTTATATGAAAGAGGGGTATGAGATGGAGGAAAATCGATTAGGCTGATATTTCAGGTCTTCGGAGTGGTAGGAAGAGGAGGGGTTTGATATTCAATTCACAGTTTAAATGTATGTCCCTGGAATTTGTCGTAATTTTTTAACAAGTTCTATGTTGTTGTGTTGTGTACTGATTCTTATGCAGTCACGTCCATGGAGAAATATCTTAAACGTCCACGACTTTGTTTTACCTTTGTTCCTACGAGATATTGTGAGGTATACTGTGAGAATTGGAACAAAGACGGACGGATGTTATACACTTTTTGAGTAACTGACATGGAGAAATATACGAAAAGTTCACAACTTTGTTTTATTTTCGTTCCTGCGAGATATTGTGAGGTATATTCGACTCTGTTGATATACGAGCAAAATCCGACAGACGCTGATAACACGATACTTTAGTTGAAAGGATACCTTGAGGTAGTCGACGTAACGCACAGCAAATGACGTTATGTACAACGTGAGTACAGCAAAGTCCATATAATTGAACAGCGTGTTGAAGTAATCGTTAATCCCCTCGGAGTAAAGCTGCTTTACTTCTAACCACAGCATACCTAAATATGTTCGAAAACAAAAGGTCGTTATCTTTTAGTCTATTGCTTTGTTACACGATAAAGTTAGTAAGTTCAAAAAAAAAGTCAGACCGAATGAAGAAAAATTGATAGGTGGTCAAAAGACAGATACATAAATATATAAAACATATCCATCGCTCACTAGCACGATAGTAGCTAGTTAGATAACAAAAAGATGGTTCCATACAAAAATAAGGAACATAACAAGACATATTGCCTGGCTCTTGTAGAAGAAAGGCAAAGAAGTACATCAAAATAAGAGAAGAGATATAAAGCTTTGAATGAAATGATGAGTATTGCACAAAAGAGAATGTGCAAAGTGAAATTGAAATAATTGCTGTATTAAAAGTGTTAGCAAGATATATATATATATATATATATATATATATATATATATATATATATATATATATATATATATATATATATATATAGGTTGGTGAAGGCGTGGTAAACGTGTCTAAATAAACAAAAGGGAGGGTTATTAATTCAAAAGAAAATACCTAAGAGAGTAACTTTTGAGTGGGAGTGGTAATTTAAATGAGTATATGCAACTGATCCATTGTGAGAAAATAATTTCGCGTATTCGGATTTTTTTTTCAACAACTGAATTCAATTTAAAATAAGCGGAGATAGAGGAGGAGTACCCTAGTTTAGAATTTTGGAGAGATATTAATTTGATTATGGAGAAAACAATAGCGAAGGAATAATAAAACAACGTCCAAAACATGTCCCAGCTTGAAGGAGGGAAAATTATAATAAGACTTACCCAGAATCCACAGCGTCAGAACTAAGTTGATCGGTTGGAGCTTAAAACGTCTCAGCTTAAAGTCAGATGGGAACTGAAATCTCATATGCGAAGTATTTGGATAAAAATTCTCGTAGTGCGCACCTAACGGGTCCAGTTCCGAAATATTCAAATTCGAAGACGGCATTTCTAATATACTGGATGCGAAAATTATGGCCAAGAAACTAACGAAGGACATTGTATGACCGATAAACTTGATGCAAGGAACACGCAGAAAACATCCAACCTGAAAAATAAAGGTGTGGAACGTGTACAGCATTGTTTGAATGTTATTACCTCTCTTGTTAAATTTGATACTGTAGATTCCAGTGTCTGCGTGTCTCAAAATGTGAAATGACAGCTTTCCGAATGACTCTCTCGCCTCGCATCTGTTGAAAATAGCATATTTCATAGATCACATGCGCACGACTGACAAAATGCGGTTCACTTATCGCAACTAGTTGTGGGTACAGAATACAGATTATGAGAAAACCGTAGCTGCTTTAGAAATATATTTTCCGTTGGCGTGGCAGAGGCAAACTGTATAAGATCAAATTATATTACCCGGATGATCGTACTTTATGAATATAGGATACGATAAATATACTAATTTACATCAATAGAAAATGGTATCAAAATAAGTTTTGTTGTTTTTTAAAAAAAAAATAAAACCACCAAAAGATTGTACTAGCTGCTGGAATAAATAAAAAGTTTGCCATTTTTCTTAAAGACTTATTAAATTTCCACTGATAGTCAATGATTTGAATGGAAAAATAGATAAGATGGATATTACGTGACAAGTCGTACTCACCCTTGATTTTGGCGCGAACATGTAGATCATACACATGAAAGGATATAGAATCAGCACTGATAAAACAGCGAGCGATGTGTTCAGCCAATTAAACCGTTCTAGCTTCCGCAGATTCCCGTACCATACTCGGAGGAGGTACTGCTGACAACTAGGATGCACCACAAACTGAATAAAACAGATTGTATGAATAAAACCGAATTTTTATCTCTCTAAACTTTCAATTGATCTTTCTGCAGGTGAAAAAGAAGAGTAAGAAAACCTCACGAATTAACCATAATATTATTGCACTTAAAGACCGTACAGTTTATATCAATTCACAATGCAGTGATCCTATTAGTTTAAGACTTCATATTTCATGATTCTGGTTTTAATGTTTTCCTTCGAAGTAACAGTCGTGATTATAGGCACTTCAGTTTGACCATGGACCTTTCTTTTCTGATCTTTTCTCCCAAACCTCTATACGTACCTATGTCTGTGATTCTTTCTTTGTCTTGTCTCAAAATATCTTCTTTAAAGTGACTTCCAAATCCACTGCATTAAATATTGCAACATTTTTTTTTATACTAACAAATTTATTATGAATTTCATTGGTGGCCTGTTTCACAACTTCCTTAGTTCTTACATTTGACTTCTCACACTTATGTGCACGTTTACTATTCTTGACTGTCTTTTTTACCTCCTCGACAATGTCAAATTTCAGTGATGTGAAACGTGCCTTCGAAGGGCGCGCTTCTTTCTCAAATTAAGTCCATCTATCCTCAACTGTTGTCACAAGGTCTGCAATGATCTGTACACATTTATCTTCATTTGGAACAAAACTATTGAAACAATGCTAGTGGAGGGCATCACGGGCCTCCATGTTGAACAGAGTAAAACTTTCACGGGGGATAATGGGGATTTTAACATTAGACTGCCATTTAAGATGTGTGTTGGCACTTGGAATAAAATGCCGTATTCTATTATACGTTCCATGACAGCTATGCCGTCGAGATCAAATTGCATACATTAATTCATTTCTAAATGTTATTGACTTCAAAATGGCACACAATGACCTCTAACGTGAATTTAATATTGTGGTCACATTGTTACATTGTCAGAAGTTGTTGACCTCAAATGAGCAATGCGCTGTGTATTATGACCAATACGCAGTCATTTACTATCCAGCACCTCATACTATATACTATCAACACGCCGTGTGTAGTGACCAATACCCAACAAACGTGTGATAATGTTCGTTTAGGACATCCGTTACGGATATAGGTCACGGCTTTCTATTCGCCATGACGTTTGCTTATATTAGCAAAAAGCCACGCATGCATATGCAACCCACGTATTATAGTCAGTTGTATTGGAATCGCTGTAAATTATATGGACTGCACACATAAGCGCGATCAAAATAACTTATCATGTAAAAGCTTAGAACTAGTCGCATGCCAATAATCTCAAAGATACCAATTCACAAACACAACTCGAGCGGATATATCTCCTTTTTAAAATTAAATAATTATTATTATATATGTAACAGATAAGATTAAATAAAGATTTATCAAAGGGGCCATACAAATGTTATATACGTTTTAAAACACGTATCCTGACAATACTAATAAATTTATTAACTTTGGAATTGTGGTGAATTGGAAAATTATCCCACAAACATACAAATCAAGTATCAACACACAACGTTTTTCAAATATGATTCCATTAATTATATCGGTGTAACAAAGCTCTGGTACCTCCAGAGTCAAAGCGGATATTGTTCTCGGTGTGTACTTGATTATGCCGATTAATCGTGACAAGGATAGATTTACAATCCCAACATCGTGGATTCACAGCAGTGCTCGTACAATCCTTAAACGCAATGACACCACGACTATCAAATGATGAAATTAAAAAAGGAGCTGTAATGGTTCTCGCGATGTTGGAAAAATACTCCAGTGCAGGATTCGGATGAACTAGTGACAGATGCCTGTAAGTATATATTTCGCCATGCCAACCATTCATGGATGAGTTATATACCAAAACCAGTGTATGTTCCGCCACGGTCAGTGATAAATGTAAAAGATTATAATAGATGCTTTGATGGGGCCATTTTATCGTTATGTCCACAAAGAACAACCTCGTAAATATCAGCAATACGTGGCTGAAATCAATTTTGGTAATGTCGAATTTTGATGCATATTACTAAGGCCAGATTCAAAAAATTTGCAACACTTATTGCTGGTAATGTGGTGAAGTAGGATAAAGGTTTTTATCCGCTTGCACTATCCGCATAAGTAAAAAGCGATCAGGCCAAAATGAATCTGTTGTTGCTGAACGATATGATTGACCCAGTGCTGCTATTTCGTTATGTATAGAAAAAGACTCTTTCCCGTTTGTTTAACCGACACAGCACACCACGGTAAGAAATTTCCATGCTGACCTTGCTTGCATGTATTTAGCGCACAACAACTGCTTGACGACCATGACTTTTTTGCAGTAGAAATACAACTGTACATCAGAGATCGATCTGATATCTAATATAAAGACAGTCGTTCGTGGATGTGTAATGCCAGTGTGTGTTGTTAACGAGAAAAAACATCCGTGTACATGACATATTACTCATATTAAGGAACTGGTCTTTATAATGCTGTTCGTGGATTGTTTGCAGGGGCACCAAAAGTAGCCGAGAGTACCAGTCGAGTTGGTGTTGTTGGTGTTGACCTGATGAGTTTGTGAGTTTTGAAGATCTAACTGAAACATTGCGAACATCTAATATAAACATTCAAAATATCGTTTTAAAAACGGATTTACCTGCATTTATAGCCGAGCTGGCATTTATCGAGGTTAGGTTGCGATTTTTCAAGATAAGACTGGAAAATTACAAACATGTAACGTTGACATTCAAGACGTTGTGTGACTGCGAAGCGCTGTTGCTAAAAACCTGAATGAAATCATTGAAAACGGGGGAATCATAGATTGTAGTACGTAGATTACTTTCTTCAAAGGCTAAGTTGATAATTATGATGCTATAACAAAACAATACGTGAATTAACAAACCGCAGATGGGGGGACCCCACCATCATGCGTAGTAACTTCATGAGTATATATCAAAGGAGTATTGACCAGCGATGGGGAGAAAAAGGATGATGCAACGACCAGTGACCTATTTAGTTTCAGTGTTATGGACGGGGATTACTTTGAGAGAGTTTAATCTCATGTCTTAAAGGTACGCGAGTCTGGATCATATTTGTTTATGTTATACGGATCTAGAGGTGAGTGGGGTACAGTGACTATATTGGTAAATAATCAGCTGCGTATTACTTCATCACAAACAAATACTATTAAAGAAACCCAATTTCAAGACCTTTTATCTTATGCAATAACAAAATCAATAGTTGCTTACGGTGAAATCCTTTCGAAGGACTCAACGTGTATCAGGAAGGGTACGCTGCGTCCTTGGTGTCTGTGTTTAATATAAAACATATCCTGACATATAAGTGATGGATTCTGAACATGGTGATGAAGTTGTGGAACTTGCCAATGAGATATTGAACACAATTAATTTCCTCCTTTAAATGAATATCTGCTACATATTGGTATTACCAGATCCTCGTATATACCCAAATATGTGTTATGAGAGGGCAATTTAGAATAGACCGTTGGAACCAACCTAATATGCGAATACCAGTTAGAATAGAGCTTGGGGTTATTGCATTAGCACGTGAAAATGCTCGGTCGTTGACTGAATAATCAGGGGAGAAAACATTCAGGAATTGTTTCTACAACAAGAAATAAGAATTCACAGCTGATTCCACCAGGGGTATATCTCCCGTTGATTGTGTCCCACCAAAACTGACTCAGTACAGACAGAAAAATCTCAACTGTTAATTAACAAAGACGCACTTTTTCGTGCAACAGTTTTGGGCGAAGAACGTGGTATTAGGCCCAGAACGCACAATTAGAAAAATATAAACATTCCCAAAGTAGATATTTTCTAACACTGACAGTTATCCCAGTAAAAAACGTAATCGGTTGATATTTGGAAGCAATAATTGAAACGGAGCACGAAGAGGAAGATCAGTTCACCAAGAGAACTGCGTTGGTAATGAAATACAAACGTTTGTATACGTGGTTGTAGATGTGATTTTTTGGTTTGATCTGGTTGTGGTAGGAATCATGATTACTACAACCATGATAGGTGCACCAATCGGAATTATTGTTGGTGCTTTTGTCCAATGTAGTCGGTATCTCTGGTGGTGCTAGCGAAATAATTTTGATACGATTATATTCACGAATATGCGTTTATTCAGAATTTCTCGTGCTAGCGCAAAGTTTCTCAATGCGATGAGTAAACTGTATTCTGCGGCTACTGAGGATGAAATAATAATCATGGCCATCTTCGAGATACTTTCTTCGAACATAGCCAACAGTTATGGGAGACAGAAAGCCGTGATATACATCAGTCATCGCTGTCCAAAGCACATCTTACCACACTAGTGCCAAACTTGCTATCCAACACACCATATGGTGACCAACACGCAGTCAAATACTACCCAACACGCCGTGTGGATTGTCCAATACACCATACGTGCTAGCCAACACACTGTGTGCAGTGTCCAATACCTTATTATTTACTATCAAACACTATACGCCTGCTATACAAAACTTCTGGGGACCAATGCCTCACACTTGCTATCCAACACGCGTTTTATAAACCAAGCTGAGGAAAGGAAGTCCCTTGCACAGAATGCTGCTTGGTAACTGCATTTATATATCGAGATTTGCATATAGAGCATATCCTATACCTCAGACTATTAAAGGTTGTTGTTGTTGTTGTTGTTGTAGGGTTTAACGCCATTTGTCAGCACAAGATAGGCTATACATGGCGGCCAGTATAATTGGTGGAGGAAGAACCCTGGAAAACCCAGGGAAGAACCACCGACCCACGAGAAGCTACTGGCTACTGGCACGTGCCCACGTTAGCCGAGCCTGAGACTCGAACTCACGCAGACAGAGGTGAGATGGCAGTGATCCGTAACGGTGAGCGCTTTAGACCACTCGGCCACTCGGGGCCCCACTATTAAATGTAGTTCTAAATTTCCGAAACTGTTCAGGACTTTAGCGGAGACTGAGAAAATGGCCAGCAATATCTAAAGTGTTTGACCTAGGGAAAAACAGTACTAAGGTTCCCAAACTATCAAGGACTATATCGGAGTCTCAAAAATTCAACAAAACTTAATTTGAAGAATATCCGGATCAGATGTAAACATTATGACTTAATAAAATTGCAAAATATATACGGATTGTGATAAAGGTTGATAAAAGCATAAACCTTTGGCTAATACTAAACATATTGTTAATATTCCGAACTTCATATGAACTTAAGCAGACTCTAAAAATATCCGGTATAGTTTTATAAAGTATAGTCGAGACTAAATCTAATTAGAAAAAAATTCTAAACTAATACAGAATTATGAGGAGTTTATAAATTAAATTCCCGTCATATTGTAACTATTGTCAAAGAAACTTTTACAAATCATAACAATTTGAAGCATTTGCAAATGTTGTCTTTTTAAATAATAATAAATCAAGACTGAAAAACTAAAGTGACAAATTTATAAATGCAAAAATTGTTACAAAATGTAAAAATAAAATCCAAAATTTATAATAACGTTCTTCAAATTGTCAAAGATATGTATTAAAATTTACAATATCAGTGACAAACACTACAAAATTTTTAAGCATGAAGACTAAACAACGGAGGGGCAGATGTTATGGAAAATATAAATTAAAAAAAAAAAATCAAAACTCGACAACGAGATTGGGAAAGAGAATATGAAAAAAAATTATGGTTTCTTAAAGACAAGTTAATACCATTTCAAAATCAAAATTTGTGCTCAACCCCATTTACTGAAACACCAACAACACACATAAACAGAGAGGGTAGGGCCATTCACTTCCTCTTCATTTAAAATAACAAATATTAAATATCATAGTATTACAAGACTTACAACATTTTGGAGTCAGATTTGACTTCCAGTAATATAGTATAGCTTCTTTATGTCGCCGATGATGAGTGCTAAAGATGAACTTCCCCATTGCAACCCTAAAGACATTCAAGCCTATATCATTAACACAGGCGATAGTTGTTGTGGGAAAGAAATTATATACACATAATGTTCAAAAAACCAACTTTCTATTTTCTCATCGTTTCTAGAGAAATCAGTTTCAAAAGACGTCAATAAATGTGATTAAATTAAATACAAACTAGGCCGATAAAGAAAAATACACAGTATTTCTCAAACTATCGAATCTGATCCTTGTTATCTTACTTAGTGCATTCAGTTGATGCAACAAATCTTCACATAAAGTTGATGATTTCGTCGTCCAGAAGAGACAATTAATAAGAATCAATATTTTCCAGACTGTGGTCGTTAGGGAAATAGACGGTTACCCAGTGGTTTTCTGTGCGTCGACTGTCTTATGTCTTGATGACATAAGCTTGAACGTCTTTAGGTTTTCAATGGGGAAGTTGATCTTTAGAACACACCGCTGGATTACAATATGATGTATAAAAAAAAATGCGAGTCAGAAGGTAATGAGGTTCCCAGGTATTTGATTTTATTCGCAGGTAATGAGAAGCCATGAGTTGACACTTTGAAAATCTCTGTAAAGTAAGATGATGAACTGGAAGTCTCCGTACCTTGTTGCAAGAACGCTTCGGTGCATTTTGTTTTCAAGACCTCAGAGGTAAGTAACGATCACACAGGTCTTAACACCACTCTTTAAATATCTTCTGTGTTGACCAGTTTATTGCTCAATTACTCATCCACTTCGCCAAACAACTAATGCATGAAATTATTGAAAAAAGCTACTCTAGCTCATGAATTGGCGTTGTCCGTTTTGAACACTTTGACCTTAAGACATTAGTAACAGTTCTAAAGATCGAGATCGTCTTTGGTTTGTCCTTTGATTTCAAATTCGATAAGTACTGAGGTGGACAAAGACGAAATCTAACGAAATTCTACCAATTCGGATTTTTGCATCGTCATTTTCTTCGGTGGCATGGCAAACAGATCGAGTTCTGTCTAAACGGATTTTAGCTCTCGTTCTGTCTTGGCCTTGCTGTAAATTAATAATTTTTTCAAATGGTCGTGGTCTCTAAAGAAGCCCTCAAACAATGATTTTCTAAAGAGAGTTCTCCAGGATTACTGATGCGATTGGAAGAGAAATAGTGTCTAGAGCTGGCAAACCTATCACTGCTGCTGTTACTGTCGTATACCTCAACAATGGAAGAAGACAACTAATATAACTGCTAAGTAAAATAGTTTTCAATTATTTATCTCCTTGGTGGAAACTCACATTTCCAGTTGGTGCCCTGATGACACAATATAGTGGAAAACTTTGGCAAAAAGTACGATTTGTGTTTTAAGGATAGGTTTTTCCAAACTATATCCAAAGTGGTTGTGTTTGTAGTTCTTCGAGGCATGAGAAGTAGATGTAACCATGTCTATGGTAGTAACTTATTCGTATTTTACCGTAGCATTACTTGTGAAGCTGCAATCCAAAAATCGAAACGGGTGGATATCCTTTCGAATGAACTTCTTTCTTATCATTTTCCCACTTTACGTGTTCCTCGATGGAGAATACATGTATAATCATTTTGGTTTGGCCTGCGCTGCACAATACAGTATTTGAATTCCTCTGTAGTCAACTTCACGAACAGGATTGCAGTAAATGCTGGCGTAAAGCGTCTCTATATGACTGATGTTGTTGGTGCTCCTCAAAAGGTCACCCACTGTTAGATACTGAACTTTGGTTGTTCGTGTCGAAAATTGGATTGCAATGCTTGTTGTGCCAGACCACGCAAGAAGGGTAGAATTAATTGATTCTTTGGTTACGTTTGCATCATTTGGTTTTCACGTTTGTCTTAACTTCTTTTTTTTTTCTTTTAATGAAGAGTGTGGCGACACCATCTTTTGACCCAAGCTTTGATTTCCTCTCGTCTAGGAGTAGGTGAAGTAGCCGACAAGTTAGTCATTGTAGGAGGAGGAAAAGGAGCAAACAGAGTTTTAAACACTTTGCTTTTTCATTTCTTCTATTCATGTGGCTGTTGCTTTCACTGCCATCACTGTCTTTCTTGCTTTTCGCTTTTCATCAATTTTAATGACACTTTTTAAAACTCTCAGAGTATGTTTAGTCTAAAAGTTTCTAATGAATCATCTCAAGACGGTGCAATTAATGCCAGGCGAGTTTTCCTTTCCTGACAAATCTGCTGTATCTATCAACGATTGTATTTCTTATTCTAAGTGTCACATCTCAGTGAGATTATGATCAAGAAGTAAATATGTTGTCCGTTGTTCTTTAAAACGATGGAGTTCCATCATTCGTGTGTATGGAACTAATGCTAATTTTCGCCCTTCAGTAAGATCCATATGTGCTGTCTTACAAGAGAAATGTGTTCATATTAATCTCCATCATTTAATGGATCCTGCTAAAAGATGCTCAGCAATCGTACGTTGTTCAAAGAGCATTCTTTTCTCTTTGACTGATCTGCATTTTCTTTTTACCATTTGGCGAAAAACATGACGATGTTCTCACACTGTTACAAACAAAACTTTCAAACAATATTCGCACACGGTATAGACAATTTACGTAGGTGTTCTTAAATGATTTGTTTTGGTTAGTACTGACAAGATATCGAAATGTTTGGCTAAGCATAGAGAGGTTCCCTATTCTTCTGGTTTGGAAGCAAGCTTCTTTGAATGACGGTGTACCTTGATGACATGTTTGTGTAATCTCTTATCCAACATTTCTGTTGCACAGGAATCCGTCGCCACTGATTGTCAAAACGTTGTATCAGCTTGACTTTAGGTATTAGTGCTATTCTCGATGGATTAAATCTTACTACATCTTGTTCAGGTAAATCCAGTAAACGTTGTTACAGGCCTGTTTTATAGCTCTTTTCTCTCAGTACGCCACTTTATTGACGGCAGCAATCACAGCTAGAGGAGTAGAAGACATCTTCGACGGAGAATTTTCTTATGAAATGGGTTTCCCTTTCTTCATAAAAATTTGAAGTATCGCTCTTAAATCAGGTTTGGCAGGCATCAACATAAATGAGGTATAAAAAGAAGTGGAAGGAAAGACTGTTTCGCAATTTCAGAACTACGTTTAGCTGAAATCATGTTTTCTACAGTTATCAGGACTTTTTTAGACTATGCTAAAGTATATGACATTTTCAGAATTAAAGTACTACTTTAGTAAGAACCAATATCTTTTACTCTTTTCCGGATGTATTTTTTATTCTTCTGCAAAGTTTATATTAGTTTCGTAATTGTAGTACAACTCTTAGTCTAGGACATAATTTGTTTTTTCCGTC
>JAECUM010004510.1:0-80339 GCA_016617855.1 Megalonaias nervosa
CACACACACACACACACACACACACACACACACACATTGATATTATATTGTTTGTTGTGTCTCCTGTTTCATAATGCGAATCAGAAAGTCCTTTGGTAAAGAGAATATTCACGACTTGAATAGTCGTATTTTTTGTTTTATATTTTATTTTGTTTCCTTTTGCAATCTCGGTCAATTGCCGTCACTTGAAATGTTTAACGCCAAAGACATCTACTACAAAAAGCTAGAATACAACCCTCTACAACGTTCCGACGACCGCTTATAAACACTTGACAGTATGAGTCTCTTCCTCTATGGATCGGTATTTGCTTGGAGATGCACCTTCTTAAAAGCATGTTTTGATAACAATGCGACAAGAGCTGACAGATAATGCATTGATTGTGAGATGTTTAGTCTTCTGATAACCCTAAATCTCGACCGCCTGCTTCGTCAGTAGACACTCATTTCGATAGTTTCATGCTTTTGTCCCTCTCACGTTTTTTTTTTTTTTTTTAAATTTCTTATATACACAGAATTCAATGGTGCTAAAAACATAGTTTGTACCTGGTTCGATTGGGCATATGTGATTTAGAATACAGCAAGTAAGTAGATCGCTTGATATACAGCAAACGGAAATAATTGGTAAAAGAAATTAGATAACATAATCCAACACACTTGTTTCAAAATCTGGGATTAAAATGATTACTTAATCCTGAGATAGTTATCCTTAATATCGGATTAAAATGATTAACTAATCCTGAGATAGCATTAAAATTAGATCTCCAAAACGGTCCAATCGGCCAAAGGCTGGCCCTGCCTACCCACCTACCACACATACATACATACATACATACATACATACATACATACATACATACATACAATAAAACCATTATTTATCTTCCATGCAAAGTAATGACTGAATATACTCAGGACAGCGTATAATAATGTTGTTCTTATGCGAGCATATCCACTGGTAAAAATTAATAACTTTGCCATCTGATATGATGTTTTGCCAGGTTTCTATTCCTCAACAAAATTGCCATATGACATGATCCTTTACCCTGGTTCTATTACACAACAACATTGCCATTTGAGATTACTTTTGCATGGTTTCTATTCTTCAGATATTGTCATATGATATAATTTGTTTGCATAGTTCTATTCCACAAAAAAAACCATCTGCCATCTGACATTGTTTTCCTGGTTTCTATTCCATAACAACATTGTCATCTGACATGATTTATTTGCCTGGTTTCTATTCTACAACACCATTGCCAGTTGACATGACATATTTGCCTGGTTTCTATTCCAAAACACCATTGCTAGTTGACATGATTTATTGGTCTGGTTTCTATTTCACAACACCATTGCCAGTTGACATGATTAGCATGGTTTCTATTCCACAACACCATTGCCAGTTGACATGATTTATTGGCCTTGTTTCTATTGCACAACACCATTGCCAGTTGACATGATTTATTGGCCTTGTTTCTATTCCACAACACCATTGCCGGTTGACATGATTTATTTGCCTGGTTTCTATTCCACAACACCATTGCCAGTGGGCATGAGTTATTATGCCTGGTTTCTATTCCACTATGTGATTCGAACATTCTGTTTTTAAAGTAGTACATGATAAAGCTGCACAGAACACATCTTAATCTGCCACAGAAATTTACCACTAGCTATTTGAGATTAAGTACAATTACAAAATATTAATTATTAATGATAGAACCACTAGCTATTTGAGATTAAGTACAATTACAAAATATTAATTATTAATGATAGAACAGTTATAAGCATTTCTGAATTAATTCACAATATTGTAGGTTCCTCTTAAATTCTCACTTTGTAATTTAGACAAATAAGTTATTGGTAGAATTTTACTAAGCTTGCTGGTTTCACTTCCTTCCTATTATTTAGTTTACAACCGTAGAGTCGTAACACTATTTACACACTTCACTTTACTTCCAAATTAGGAATACCAAATTAGGAATTCCAAATTAGGAATTCCAAATTACTTCCAAATTAGGAATACCTGTATCAGTCAACAAACAAAAAAAACTGACTTGATAACATCTGCAATAATTTAACATTCCACCACATCATAAATGGATATAAAATCAATGAAATGAACAAAAAGATGATGAAAGCTATTATTAAAAAATATACAAAGTATTTATTTTTCTTACAATGGTTTAACTGCGAAAAACAAAATATTTGGTTTGGTTAGCAGTGCTGGAAAGTCAGATCGCCATATAGTTATTTTAGTACGGATATTGATGCAGAGGAACCTACTGTTTGGACTCACTTCTTTTACAAGATGGCAAAGGACTCAAAGAAGAAGCAACAGCAAGACTGAATTAAAGTATAAAGTCACATTTAAAATGCATTTTGGATTCCCAAAAAGAAACAGAACAATATTACCAGTCTGTTTGGATAATATGACACACTGTCAAAATGCATTTGGAGAAATTAATGTTAGGGGAATAAGGTTATGGCGCATATGAAAATGTAAGATAGACACATACTGACAATATGTATTGATCCGTTCTTGATTTCATCCGTCAACACATCATCTTCCTTCCAGACCAAGCACTACCGCCACTTATTCCTCCTAAACTTTGAACTATACCTTTACACATTTAGCTATAGATAGATGAACACCTGGTATTATAATACTGGCATTATCATGCGTATTCAAAGGGGATACAGCAGCCATTGCAATGCCGTTTTCTTTCAGCACTTGTTTCAACCTTTCCCTGAATAGTAAAATTTGTCTCTAACCTATTCAAAAATTACTTTAAACGTTTTCTCTGAAAGATATCATCATGGGGGGGGGGGCGTGCAACTAGTTGTGCACTTAGGTTTTAACCTTTCCAATTGTTTTTGCTTTGCAATTCTTTTTTGGGAGGGGGTTGGGGGGTTAGGTCTGTTTAGCTGCTGTTCTCGGTTTCGTAACAATTTAATCAGATGGATTGTTTGTACAGCATTTACTTAACACCTTAATTCTCTTTCATCTTGCACAATGAGTAAACCTTTTACAGCAGAAGTTCTAATTTAATTTCTTATTTAGCAATCAGCAAATGTAATCTAAGTTCCTCTTATCTGTTAATCAAGCGCCTTCTTTATGTTGTTTCCATCTTGTTGCATGTGTATAACAGTTGGTTCTAAATGAATTTGAGGTTGTGTATCAAGTTTTGCATAGGCCGAATGCACCCATTTGTTGCCTTCATTTGATTCATTCCGTGTTTCCAACAATCTTTTTCAAATAGGTCAAGAAGAGTAATAAGTGCAAGCATTGATTTTATTAAAATCATTAATTTTCATTTAAATATGAACTATCTTGTTATCAGAATTGACATAATATAATGCTATGTTATTTCTTTCGAACTGGACATACATATCAAGTCGATTTTTTTTATCTGATCTTTAATAGTTTCTAGCTAAACTCTAAATTCTAATTAGTGAGACATGTTCAAAACAATACGGAAACTTAAGTTTATCATCAACTGAAGGTTCAGAATGTACAATATAATGATCATCTTTATACGAGCAATACTCCAAATCATCAACCGCTCCGATGGCCTAATTTGTTAATGCGTCCGTCTCGGATGCGGGAGGTCGCGGGTTCGAATTCCGGTGGGGTCATACCAAAGACTTATAAAAATAGTATTAACAGCGGCCTCGCTTGACGCTTAGCGTTAAGAGGTTAGTGTTAGGACTGGTATTAGCAGCGGTTCGCTTGGCGCTCAGCATTAAGAGGTTAGTGTTAGGACTGGTTGGCCTAGTGTCAGGATAATGTGATTGGGTGGTACATGATGCTCCATGTCTGCGGCAGGATGCCCCGATGCTAGACATCACTATAAACTGCCACACTGCAGACATCGTAGCGATATGACTGAAAAATTGTTAAAGCAACGTTAAAAATCCAAATCACACCTCACCCACCCAAATCATCATCTCCAACTTCTATTTTTTAAAACTTTAAATAGTGAAGGTTGTTCGCCAGCACATCCGGTCTCGTCATTGCGCGGCATCATTAATGACCGTGATTTAGCACACCTACTGCACGCATGCAAAAAAAATGATTTTTTCTTTGATAAATGGAAGAGAGTCAGCTTGGAAAAGAAGTAGAACTTTTGGATGATGTACTAAAATTCTATCTTGCCTAAGGCGAATATAGTCAACATAAACTGTGCATACATTAATTGAACATAGCTATTACAAGTGGAAGAATATAAGGAGAACTGAAGAGTTAAATGAGAATAGAGGAAACACAATTGAATACTTTAATGAAAGATTGGTGATCCAGGCTTTAATAACCTGGATGATCTTTGTCTATATATTCATTTACCCCTTCTGATGGATCGACAACATAATGAGAGCAAATTATTTCCAACTGTGATGGGTCTTAGTGTGTATATTGCTGACATGTTTTATTTCCAAGAACCAGTTCAATAAGCCTTTGCCACCTCCAGAGTTTATGTAGCATATAAATAACATAGTTGTAACAACATGCGGTAAATACGTAACTCCCTACAAACAGGAAAATATTCAGATAAGGAGATAAATACTTCAGTCCAATACATCATTCATTAGATACACACCGAGCAAACGTCATCTTTAGCAAACTTTACAAACAGAAGTGCCAAGAGCAAGCCTGTAATATATTCATGGCACCAGGTAGGTTTCTCGTCTTATTTCTTGTGACAGTAAAGGTGTTTACTGTGTTAATGCAGTGTTAAACAATTAGGCATAATGCTGTTTAGAGACCTCAAATCACCATATCGCATGGAACTGATGATCTTTGCAAGTGGAATGAGTGTATGATATACAAAATTGTGTGGTTACCTGATTTGCTTAGAACAAACAGGATTGAGCAAGGAATCATGACAGTTAGCTTGAGAAAGCACGAAATGCATGTTCTGAAACTATACCTTTTTCTGTGTATGATAAACTAGAATAACATGCCATTAAGTATTGTATCCTTGTGCTTTTCCACGGGATTTCAAATTTAAATTAAAGTTTTCAAAAGTCTCTGAAAAAGAGAGGAAATCACGATTTTGAATGAAAATTATTTGCCTCCTGTACTATACGGTTACTTCGGAATCAATTGCACTATAAGTTAATGATATGTACAGAAACTGAGTTGGTTTCTTCTACGCCACAAAAGACGGAATTGTCGACACAGCAACCGATACATCTTTACCGAAGCTAACGACTGATTATCCTAGAATAGGTTTAAATGGTATTTTGCTACTTTGCAAATTAGTCGATGGCTTACTCCCAGAGTTTCCATTAGAAGCAACAGTTTACAGAAACCACAAAGTAGTTCTTCGACGAACAAGAAAAGCACATAGAAATTAATAACTTAAATGTCTACAATGCTAACAAATCTGAAATATCAGCTTTGGTGATCGTGCAAAACTACGATTTTGTTATAAAGGAGCTTAGCGCAAATAGGAAAGGATGCATTTTAGAAACACTAATAGGGAACAAAGTTTTAATGAGACACGAGTATATGTTTGGCTATGGTTTATTCCAAGGCTACGTCTACGAAATCGATGAGTTCTGGAAGAACAATGTCTAAGGTGCGTAAATAGAGAATACTTACGTGTCCAAGGAGTAATGTGTTCACTTTGTAAACCATATACAAATCAACTCTATTATTTATGATGGAATAAATCTGCTGTGAAATTATAACATTTTGAACCTTAATCCACCTAACTCTTGAAATGAAACACCATTCGAGATCATCTTCATAATGTCCAGAAATATTCTTTTTTCATGGTAAATTAAACATTTTATTCTTGAAAAGTCACTGCTGTCATAAAACTTGATGCTATCTTCAATGTCATTTAATAATTATGAGCCTCAACATAGAAACACAATGAATCAAGAACTTTCGTTAACAGTCTCATCTGAATTTGTTTTTGAAGCTTCGTGTAGCAACTTTCAATCATCGACCTCTTGGCGTAATCTAAGACTATGAATCCGTCGTAATTTGTTCCGCTAATGTGATCTTGGTTTTCAAAGTAACACTAAACCATCGTCAAAACTCAAACTACTTTTAACTGGTAGATTCTGGCATTTGAAAAACGATGTTTTTTATCTGTACATATTTTAACTGCATTTCGTTTCCTCAGCTTCTACATTGGTTTACAGAATACAACATTATTCATTAGTCTGATAAATGTCTTGTCCGAAATTATTTGTTGCAATTTTTCCCCCAAAACTGTATCTAAATCATTGTATACAATTATGTTATCGTTATTAGTTTTCAACTCTAGTGTATGTAATGCTTTCTATTTTTATTGCGAATGACATTTCTATTTATATAGCGAATGGCATTTTTATTTTCTTAGCTAATGACATTTCTATTTCTATAGCAAATGACATATTTCTATTTGTTTTTTAATGTACCTAACTGTTTTGGTGTTGTTGGTTTTGTACCTTTAAATTAACTTATCCTCTTTTGGTAACTCCAATGACTTATTTTCTCTTTGGCTAATGGGTAGCCTTTGAATGGTCTTGGAAATGTAATCAGATACCATAATATACTACTAAATCCACCCAGTATCAAAGTCTTAAAGCCAAATGAGTACATTTTTCTCTATCACTTTAATTTGTCCTTCATTTATTCATGTAAACTCTTTTAACTGGCATGTTTAAATTCATTTCTCATCCTTTAAGGTTCTTATTATTTACATTATTATGAGATTAACCTTTCGTACCTTGACCTTGACGATTATTTCGTACTTCATCGTCCAAGCTGAAATCGTGATTTGTTTCAGCATATATTTCAACTGTTATGTCAATTCCACCTCGTATTCCACTTTTGAGCACCAGGAACATCTCATAAATCATCAACAATTCTAATGTTTCACATAAATTATTCAAACTTATATCATGTTTTAGTCCAGGAGTATTACTGTAGCAAGTAGGGCTTAATTTGTAATTTTTACTACAGACATTATAAAATCGCTAGAAAATTTAGCGAGTGAGCACTAATTTGTAATTTTCCTACATTTTAAAATTGCTAGAAATGTAACAGAGCATAAATGTGTCTTTCTTTACGTATCAGTCATTTAGATCTCCAAGTGTTGGAAGGCTAAGATGTTCCATTACATCTTGAACGTATTAGAAATCGTCTTTGATACGTTTGAATTATTAGGCGACAAGCAAAACGTTTATAATAGTGGTACAGTTGTTTTGATAAGTTTGTACGCTCACCTTCAATATTTAGACTGTTATATTGATAAACTGTTTCAATGTTACTACGTACTTTCATCCCATAAATTGTCATTGGATGTTATGGCGACTGTCCCTCATCTACTAACTTAATTATCCTTTTAACTAACAGTTATTTCATTTTATTTTTCTTGAACCTATGAAATACTGAATAAAATATATTTTCAACCCTTCTTTGGTATTATTTTACCTCGTTATTAAGGATTTGTTAATGACCACATGAAAGTTTTAATCAGGTAAGTAATAAATGAATAAATGGTATATTTTATATTTATTGTAAAATTCATGTTACGTTCTTTATGTGCTGTTACTATATACTTGATAATCATTGTCAAAGACGACGATTACTTCTTTATCGTAGATGTTATGTCTGTTGCTAAATTAAAATGTACGTATTCCTCCACTGATATCGTCAGTTGTTCAACTTTCGGTCCTTTTTCACGCTCCTGTTGTGATCTTTTCAAGTATCGTAGATACTTTAATACAGTATGTTCCTGTGTAGGCTACTGATTTATCTCTTTGTCGATTGATATAACATACGAACAAGGTCTTAATGGAATGTGTTTGGCTGCTTTGATTGTCCAAGATTCTTAATCACCACAGTTAATGTTTTCCAAATAAATAACATGGAACATTTACTTGGAGTTGATAATTATAATTTCACAACTGAGCCTTCTTAGACATTACATCTATCCAATTATACCAATGACTTCTATAAAAAATATAAAAAAAAAGGGGGGGGGGCTACCGGGCCTGCATCAAACTATCAATCTGAATTGTATATGTATGATATATGGGGATCATTTTGGGGAGTAATAAAAATGATTCTGCATTAGAGAAAGAAAGACCATTTGCTGTCAGTACTTATTTACGCTCATTCATACTTTCTGTGTTTAACTCTTTCATGCAAATCTATATAAGAGTCCTCAGTGTTTGGAATGTTAGATATTCAATCCTATCATTTATCATGTACTTATTCCTCTCCAAATGTTGTGCAAATTACTTTAAAAATGGTTTATCTGAACTTCACATTAAGCCAACATATTTAGAGACTCAGTTTTGTGGTAAAAGTTCCATAGTGAGCCTCTTGCCCTTCCTGGATGGATAATTTATAAGCCTCATTTTTACATGTTACTGGGCTTTCATTGAACCTAATTGTCAAATATTTGGAATGATAATCTTCCCAAACATGGTTTAATGTAACTAAAATATTCCGACAAATCTTGATAGTAACCACAATTAAATACCGCGATTTATTCTCATGTTGCTAGATTGTCTCCTCAGCATGCAAGTATCGGAAGACAGGACTTACCTTATTTTGGGGATTTATGTTGTACATGCTTCATACAGCAAAAGAACGGCCGATTTAGATGCCTTTTATCAGTACTAGTCTGTGTATCAGTACTAGTCTTTGTATCAATACTAGTCTTTGTATCAGTACTAGTCTTTGTATCAGTACTAGTCTATGTATTGGTAGTATTCATTCTAACCGTACCAGGGGCGTCCGCTTAATTATCATTATTTGTTGTTGTTTTTGTTTTTGTTTTTTGTTTTTGGTTTTTTTTGGGGGGGACATGTAGTGGTCAACTATTAAGTTTTACGGATGTTAGCCAAAACATATTTAGAGGTGAAATCCGGAAATGGGAGGGGGGGGCAAGTGCCCCCATGCCTCTATGTGCGGGCGACCATAAGCAGTACTAGTCACTGCGTCAGTATTAGTCTTTATATCAGTACTAGTCTATGTATCAGTACTACTACACGTACCAGCGCTAGTCTATATAGCATTATGAATCAGTACTAGTCATTGTATCAATACTAGTCTTTGTGACGGTACTAGTCTCTGTATCAGTACTAGTCATTGTGACAGTACTAGTCTCTGTATCAGTACTACTCACTGTGACAGGACTAGTCATTGTGTCAGTACTAGTCTTAATATCAATGCTAGACTTAGTATTAGTACTATTCTTTGTTTCAGTACTAGTCATTGTGACAGTACTAGTCATTGTGTCAGTACTAGTCTTTGAATCAGAACTAGTCTTTGTATCAGTCCTAGTCATTGTGACAGTACTAGTCATTGTGTCAGTACTAGTCTTTGAATCAGAACTAGTCTTTGTATCAGTACTAGTCATTGTGTCAGTACTAGTCTTTGAATCAGAACTAGTCTTTGTATCAGTACTAGTCATTGTGACAGTACTAGTCACTGTGTCAGTATTAGTCTTTGAATCAGAACTAATCTTTGTATCAGTACTAGTCACTGTGACAGGACTAGTCATTGTGTCAGTACTAGTCTTAATATCAATGCTAGACTTAGTATCAGTACTAGTCTTTGTATCAGTACTAGTCGTTGTGACAGTACTAGTCATTGTGTCAGTACTAGTATTTGAATCAGAACTAGTCTTTGTATCAGTACTAGTCATTGTGACAGTACTAGTCATTGTGTCAGTACTAGTCTCAGAATCAATGCTAGTCTTAGTATCAGTACTAGTCATTGTGACAATACTAGTCTTTATATCAAAAATATTCTTTATATCAGTACTACTACGCGTACCAACGCTAGTCTATGTAGCATTATGAATCAGTACTAGTCATTTGTATCAATTACAGTCGTGCATCAGTACCACTATGTGTGTCAGTTTCCAAGTTATGGCTCATGGTCCACATCAGTCAGTTTGCACTAGTATCGGTCTTACTGAAAGCTCCAATATGACACAAGTAACACAAGATGCAATGGTAACACAAATCAACTCTGAAACATTTAAGATTAAATGCTCAATAGTTATTTCGTTTTCGCCACAACAACGGCATTAGCAATGAACCCAAAGAATGGATTGAAATTGTAACACCGTTGTACACACGTACAGACCTTTGTCTATCGTATGACAAGGTTTCATATCTATCTTCAGCCGTGTTGTTGTTTTTGTTGTGCGATATTAGATAAGCATATATACTACTCGGAAAGGGCAGGATTTCATAATCAGGATCGTTTTTTTCCTTTATGTTTGAAATGGTAAGGATATTGATAAATATTTTTAAAGTCAATATATTTAGGGTCATAATTAAAGAATCAATCCAATTAAAACTCATACACATTCCAACCATGCCAAATCGAGATATTCATCTCTTAAGTTTCCGACTGCTTGATGTTCCACGATTTTTGTCTTTTGTCATACAAATAAATAGTTGGTAAGTGCAGACAAGGCAATAGGTGACGTAACTGACTGACATGGGTTCGATTCTTAGCAGGTACAAAAATAACTCTCCAGCATGTATGGCATTACTCTCTCTCTCTCTCTCTCTCTCTCTCTCTCTCTCTCTCTCTCTCTCTCTCTCTCTCTCTATATATATATATATATATATATATATATATATATATATATATATAACATCATGAAAAACGTGAAAGACTTTGACAACTTGAGTTCAAGCTATTATTCTCTCGTGCTGTTGTACATATCAAACCTATAGCCCCAATCATGTTTTTCATGTCTTTGTTTCAGGCAGAAAAGGATGACCGTGGCGATGGCGGAGTGGTTGGACCGATACAACATGGTCAGCCAGAAGCAGCAAGAGTATCTGGAGAAAATCAGAAAGCTTCGTCGGTCCATCCAGAGCAAAGAGGAGCAAAGCATGCTGGCCAACATTGAGCGCATGCGCGCACTAGCCTTGGAGAATACTAAAATGATCCGGTACCCGACTATGTCTCGACCAATGGAATCAAGCTTAAATGCAAGTTCGGAACCATTCCCGAACAGACCTTGTATGTTGCATGATAGAAAGAATAAACTAAACTTTCATTTTGCGCCCCACGTGACCCCAAGGAAACTGGAGCCAATAGTTAAGAAAAGAAAGCCAAGCAAGCCAAAAGGAATATTAAAAAAGAACGATGAAAAGGTTGAAAATGAGAACAACACTTCTTCTCTTCCAAATATTCAGAGTAAGGGCTTTCAAATAGAAAAAATGAAAACAGACTACGAGTCATTCGAATCCATTGCAAAACGAAATAAAATAGAATGGGCGGGAATTCTCAAACAACCTGAAATTACAAGTTCAGGACTACCTGATAAAACCAGACGGAAACCTTTCAATGTTAGCACGATTACAATTCTAGAGGATGATGATGATTTTGATTCTCTACACCCACTTGCCTACAGTACCGACATCAGCAGCAGGAAAAGTATTACCATTCGAGGTCCAGATGACAATATGTTTCAAGGGTGAAGAGTGCATACGGTTTGTGCATGAGCTACTTGCAAAGCAGCTTCCATTGCATGTAGTAACAATTCTAGCACACAAAATGTTGGAACTTCGTTCATCTCAGGTGTGGACATCATATTCGTATCCAAATATATACACAACCATTTGCATTGACGCTATTTATTACCTTTTATTCTGTCGTTCAGAAATGGCGACATACCAGGCAGTGTACGACTTTTTCGAGGTGTTATCCACAAATTTAAACACTGATGTTGATTTATTCGTATATAGCAGGTTTTTGTAAAAATTATGGAAAAACACAAAGCTACATGAAGCGATATACATTCCAGAATAAGGCTATGCATTTGGTCATTGCTAAAATTAATGAAGGTCTAGATTTTATCACAACCGAATAAAAGATCACCTCAAAACAACTGGATGTAAAAGCTAATATTTTAGAAGAATGAAATATAACGATTTCCGAATAAGAAAGGTGTATTCGAAAAAATTAGGAATGCAAGTAACTGACCTATCGTTAGTTATATTCTTGGGGTCTGATACGGACAATGAAGGGACTTTGAAGTGACTAATTCAAGTAGGGTATAACCAATGGGTAAAAACTAATAGGCGATTTCGCAAACGACAAGGACAGTTACAGTTATATTGCACTGACCAATGAATGGCACACATTACGCTAATTTAGAGCGCGACTACTCGTGTGATAAGAAATAGATGGGTGTGTGTGTGAAGAAAACAAGAATTAATTAGGAGGCTCTTACCCCATCCTTTTTAATCCCATACTTTAAAAGACCAAGAATGCAATTATACCTTACATAGAACTCTCTTGCAGTTTAGTGAAAAATCGTTTAATTTCATTATCATTAACTTGCTTTATAAACTAAAATTGTTCGTTATCAGCTGCACTACTGTTTGAGACAACCATTACAAGACTCTTGGGCTCCTTTCATTCAGTGTCAGACACTGTTTTAAGCTAATAACATTGTTCTTTTTAGAGTCAATTACTCGATACAAATTTCATTCAAATTTAATAAAGTTTAAAATTCAAAGTGAAAATAGGCTTCAAAATCCTTGTGCTTTTTGTTATTACCTGTACGCAACGAGATTAGCAAAACAATCCACTAAAAAAATTGCACATGTAATTTAAAGTTTGTAACTTTTATGGCGCTTCTGCAAAGAGATGTCCTTATGTTCATGTTATCTGTTGGGAAAACGATACAAGTAGTCTATACTCGTTTATAAGTCTATTCCAACTACAAACTGTACAGACCCAGATCTGCCGTTGCATAATGCGCTGGCAGATATGGGTCTGTGCAGTTTGTTAGGAGTAATCAGTAGAACAAATAACATAAGACCCGGATCTACAGTCGCTACGGTAGATCAGGATCTTTGTTGTTTGCATCTTGACTCGACTTTACCCGGCGAGTATATAGAGGGTAAATATTGTGGGGCCAAAGAAAGTCATCCAAAAAGAAATGCAATCTTATTGATAATATTTCTGCTTTAACGTAATGTTCACAATAGCTGTTCAAAGGTTTGGTCCCAATCCTAACAATTTCTCTTAATTTTCCCTGCATACATGACTGAAGATAAAATCTATGAATCAACATTCCAGTCTTGATGATATATTTGCATCCAATCTACATTCTAGGAAAGAATTATCAAAAATATTACTTGTAATACAGGAAATACTAACAACATTTTCATATTCCGAAATCATAAATATTTAATAACAATACAAAAGTAAACCACTGTATATCCCATAATTAATAATAATACAAACGTAAACCAACGTATGTCCCATAATTACAGTTAAAACGTTAACAGCTAATGTTAACAAAAAAGTCAACAGGTAACAACACAAAAGCACCATGCCTGCAGTTGTTGTAATAATTATGCAGAAAAGCATCATGCCTGCAGTTGTTGTAATAATTATGGACAAAAGGATCATGCCTGCAGTTGTAATAATTATGGACAAAATCATCATGCCTGCAGTTGTAATAATTATGGATAAAATTTCTATCTGTATAAGCAAGTTACTGTGGTGTAGAAATGTCTACATGTATAAAGAAAATAACATTACCCTTTGGTATTCATCAATTTGTAAACTTTATCAGGTAAATGTTTCATTTTTTAAGCATAGTTTATACCTAGTGCCTACATTCTCTGTGGTCTTCACATACGTACAATAGTTTATATTTGGTGCCCACATATTTTGTTGTCATCATGTAATACCATACTTTATACACACAGCCCCCAATCTGTTGTCTTCATGGAAATTACATACTTTATACTTGGTGCCCACATTATGTTGTCTTTATGTAAACACCTTAGTTTATACACTGTGCCCACATTTTGTTGTCTTCATGCAAATACCATAGCTTATACACTGTGCCCACCGTCTATTGTCTTGTAAATATCATGTATTTATTATTGCCAATGATATAGACAATACATCACAAGATACCTGCACTGATGCAATGATTTCATTTTGATTTTGACTCTTTAAATTAAAATGCAATTTTTTAAAAAAAAATTAAGTGTAGTATGAAGTGAAAAAATGCTGTGCAAACCGTGTGATCATACCAAAGTTTACGCATCATCGTTCTGGTTCATACGTTACTGAACTTAAAAAATAAACTGGCAACCTGGCACAAACTGACCCCTTGTCAGTAAAATCATCATTACCTACAAACTCAATTCGAATGTCAATTTAAACATTTAAATCCATGGTGGATAAATATTCAAGTGATTAAGGTTGCTTTGGTTTGTGGGGTTTAATGCCATTTTTCAGCACATGACAGGCTATATCTGGTGGCCAGTATATCTGGTGGAGGCAGAACTCCGGAAGACCCAAGGAAGAACTACCACCACACAGGAAGCTACAGACAAGCATTCCAAACCCACACTGGTTGAGAAGAGACTCAAACTCATGTGAACAGAGGTGTGGGAATGATCCAAAAAGGTCACCTAGGGCCCCGCAAATGATTAAAAGTTCAAAGTCTTTTCCCATTTATTTAATTAATACACCAATACTGACCAATATTGAAATCAGGGAATAGCACCAAGCACATTTAATGAACAACCTTCATTCTTAAAAATGATTTTGTTTTTCTTCATAAGTTTTCAGTATACAGTTAATGAAACTAATATTGGCCTCTACCCAATAGGAAGACTTTTTACAGAGAGATAGGAGGGTGGGTGGGTTTGATGGAGCCATAATTGTGTATGAACCTGTAACCAAAGCATAAAGGTGTAAGCATGACAATGTAAAACCACCACTTTTTTCCTCCTCTGTGTTGATAATAGCACCTGATAAATCTCGAAAGGGCAAAGACGGGGGAGTACATGTGATTCCTATGAAAAAGAAAGCTTTCTTTGAAAAAGAAAGAAGGTAAAGCAAAAAAGAATGACCCAATGTAATGGCTGATCAAACTGCCACATTAAGTTCAAACCAATTAAATAAAATACTTCTGACCAGCAGCTCCTATGAAATGAGAGAACTAGGGAAAGTGATTGCCAGGCCGCAAATCTCAATAAATAACCATGGCTAGACTTGCTTTTAGAAAATAATAATCAAGCCAGACATCCATGTTTTGATTTATCGAGTTGAATTCTTACTCATGTTCTTTATCTTGGTTTACTGACCTTGACTAAATTCCCAAAACACATTCAGCACTTCTCTGTGATTCACAACAAACCTTCAGCTCAATTTTTTTTGTCAACAGGGACAGCTTTCGATTTTTAGAGTGGTCTAGCGGTTAGAGCGTCCGCCTCGGATGCGGGAGGTCGTGGGTTCGATCCCCGGCCGAGCCATACCAAAGACTTATAAAAATGATGCTAACAGCTGCCTCGCTTGGCGCTCAGCATTAACAGGTTAGTGTTAGAACTGGTCGGCCTGGTGTCAGGATAATGTGACTGGGTGGGATATCATGCTACATGTATGCGGCATGATGCCCCAGTGCTAGACATCACTATAAACTGCCACACTGCAGACATCGTAGCGATATGACTGAAAAATTGTTAAAGCTACGTTAAAAATCCAAATCACACACACACACACACACACACACACACACACACACACACACTTTTTTAGAGGGAGAGACTTCTAAAATGTTTAAACTTAAAAGTTTATATAATTACTTATTTAAATTGCAAATGAAACTGAACAGAATGTTTGCTTTTACCAAGCTTTGTTCAAAGCACAATTGCTTTTACCAAGCTTTGTTCAAAGCACAATGTCACAGAAAACATTCAAATAACATCATGCATAAACCCGAAGCCAAGCCCATCTAAAATATATGTCTACCAGTTAAAATATATGTCTACTTGCTAAAATGTTACTTGGAGGAAAATATTTTTGGAATGTCAGCACTCCTGCTTCTTTCTCATTCTATCTTACATATTATTTAAATTTTGGACTAATTTTAATTTTATTTTTATATTTTCATTTTGTTGATTCATCATTCACAGCATTCTTTGTAAACTACACACAAAAGCTACAATTTCAGATAACCACCTTCATGGTCACTGTAAACAAAACACTAGCTTGCAATTTATTTTACCCATAGTTCTCAACAAATGGTCCAAAAAGTAGTAGCAGCTGGCATGACTGATGATGAAATTTGTTTGGTTCATGCAGGTGTGAATCAAGACATTCAAAAGGATCTTATCAATAAGGTTGCTGGAAATTGTAATGAATAAAAAAAGAAAAATTGTATTATTATATCACAGCTTCCAAAAAATATAATTATCTTTAATGTTCATAAAATATTTAAATCAAATTATTATTAGTCTTTATGACGATAAGCAAATATTTTTTAAAAAATCCATTTCAAACTTTTGTTAAGAGAGTTGCTTTTTATATCATAACTGATAAGGAAAGGCAGTACTATGCAAGAATTACTAAAACTCCAGACATTGATTAGAAAGGCAAGGCATAGCTATGCAAGAATTGCTAACCCTCTCAACACTGATTAGAAGGCAAATCATAGATATGCAAGAATTGCTAGTGCTCTTAACACTGATTAAAAAGGCAAGGCATTGCTATGCAAGAATTGCTAACCCTCTTAATATTGATTAGAAAGGCAAGGTATAGCTATGCAAAAATTGCTTACCCTCTAAACATTGATCAGAAAGGTATAGCTATGCAAGAATTGCTAACCCTCTTAAAATTAGATAGGCAAGGTATAGCTATGCAAGAATTGCTAACCCTCTCAACTTTGATTAGAAAGGCAAGGTATTGCTATGCAAGAATTGCTAATCCTCTTAACACTGATTAAAAAGGCAATGTATAGCTATGCAAAAATTGCTTACCCTCTAAACATTGATCAGAAAGGTATAGCTATGCAAGAATTGCTAACCCTCTTAAAATTAGATAGGCAAGGTATAGCTATGCAAGAATTGCTAACCCTCTCAACTTTGATTAGAAAGGCAAGGTATTGATATCCAAGAATTGCTAATGCTCTAAACATTGATTAGAAAGGCAAGGCATAGCTATGAAAGTATTGCTAACCCTCTCAACATTGATTATAAAAGCAAAGTATAGCTATGCAAGAATTGCTAACCCTCTTAACACTGATTAGAACGGCAAGGTATAGCTATGCAAAAATGGCTAACCCTCTTAACATTAGATAGGCAAGGTATAGCTATGCATGAATTGCTAACCCTCTTAACATTGATTAGAAAGGCAAAGTATAGTTATGCAAAAATGGATAACCCTCTTAGCATTAGATAGGCAAGGTATAGCTATGCATGAATTGATAACCTTCTCAAAACTGATTAGAAGGCAAATCATAGATATGCAAGAATTGCTAGTGCTCTTAACACTGATTAAAAAGGCAAGGCATTGCTATGCAAGAATTGCTAACCCTCTCAACATTGATTAGAAAGGCAAGGCATAGCAATGCAAAAATGGCTAACCCTCATAACATCAGATAGGCAAGGTATAGCTATGCAAGAATTGCTAACCCCCTTAGCATTGATTAGAAAGGAAAGGCATAGTTATGCAAGAATTGCTAACCTTTCAACATTGATCAGAAAGGAAAGGTATAGCTATGCAAGAATTGCTAATCCTCTTAACACTGATTAAAAAGGCAATGTATAGCTATGCAAAAATGGCTAATCCTCTTAACATTAAAAAGTCAAGGCATAGTTATGCAAGAATTGCTAACCCTCTCAACATTGACTAGAAAAGCAAAGTACAGTTATGCAAGAATTGCTAAACCCTCTCAACTTTGATTAGAAAGGCAAAGTATAGCTATGCAAGAATTGCTGACCATCCCAACACTGATTAGAAAGGCAAAGTATAGTTATGCAAGAATTGCTAACCCCTCTTAATATTAGATAGACAATGTGTAGCTATGCAAGAATTGCTAACCCCCCTAACACTGATTAGAAAGGCAAAAGCATAACTATGCAAGAATTTCTAACCCCCTTAACACTGATAAGAAAGGCAGGGAAAGAATTGCTAACTCTCTTAACATTGATTAGAAAGGCACAAGCAAGAACACTTAAAGTTGTACACTTTATAGTTTTTTCAGATGAGAAAAATATCTTGTTTGAGTTATGTTTAAAACAGAGTTTATCTTTATAATTCTGATCATTTTGTAAACAGATATAATTCTTAAGCGATAAATGATGTTATCTTGATGAATTCATCTGCATTAGTTGCATATTCAATCTGACTCTCAGTTTTGCAAATTCAATGTGGATTCTCCATTTTACATGGTGCATGCTGACTCAGTTTTGCAAATTCAATGTTGATTCTCCATTTGACATGGTCAATGCTCAGTTTTGCAAATTCAATGTGGATTCTCCATTTGACATGTTAATGCCGACTCAGTTTGCAAATCCAATGGTCAATGCTGACTCAGTTTACAAATTCAATGTGGATTCTCCATTTTACATGGTCAATGCTGACTCAGCTTTACAAATTCAATGTGGATTGTCAGTTTTGCAAATTCAATGCCAACTCAGTTTTGAGCATTCAATGCTGACATTTGATTTTAATATGCTAAAATTTCTATTTATTTTCATATAAAAACAAGGGTGCAACAGAATAAATTTCCCTATAAATTTCACTTAACTGTATTTCAATAGAAGAAGAGCAATTGATAGGAGCTTGCCCTTGCATGGTCAGTCAGTTACTATAGGTAATCCAATAAAAGTGTGCACAATTTAATGGACACCACAATCATCAAATCCATTTATGCCCCAGTTGAATTTATGTGGTAATTTTAATGGGGCATGGATTGTGTGTTATATATATAATTCTCAAGTGTTGGTATAAAGCAATATAATATACCAATACTGCTGGTATATCCAATTGTGATGCCTATTAATACACATATATAAATACAGTTTCAACAGTAGGCTTTATTTCAACAGTAGGTTATCATTTCTAAGCTTTCTAAATCAGTGATGAAATTAAAAAGAAAAAATATTAATAATCCCATTTTATAAATGAAATAAACATGCTACACAATTTCTAAATCCTATCTGCTTTCTCTTTTATCTCTCTCTCTCTCACACACATGTGTAAAGGAATAAATTAGGGGGAAATCCATGGAGTGAGAGAAAAGGAATTTGGGCCTGATGATACCCTTGAAGCTGAACTTACACCAAGTAACCTACAAGAAACAATGTTATCATAACAGTTAGCTGTACATATTCCATGGGATTTAAATACAGTGTTCACAATACCAATAATACGAAGAAGCAATAGCCTGTTGAGGCTATAAAGTACATTTCTTCGTTAGGACGCACACATATACTGTAATCTATTTAACGCTTTGCTTGTTTTGTTTTTTTTTCTTCCTTACAAAAAGGTTCTAAAATGAGACTATTTAACATGAAAATGACAGAAAGCCACTCCCCGTCACCCTTACACTATGTGTTGCTTGGTAATGCAACAGACTAAACAACCACAAAAGAAATATAGGGATGAAAGATCAAACAAATGCCTTTATGGTAAGTCTCCCCAACCAACCACCAGATCTCTTTCTTCTGGTTGGTCTGTCAACTTATCAGTTTTACCATTCTCTCTCTCTCTCTCTCTCTCTCTCTCTCTCTCTCTCTCTCTCTCTCTCTCTCTCTCTCTCACATCATAGGAAGATACAGTCATAAAAAAAAAGCACAGCAGATTTTTGCCTGTGTTATGTGACAATGTCTCCAGACCAATGAATGATGATAAAATTTACAGTAACGGACCAATGGAAAGGGGAAAGATTGAAATGGAGGATAAAAACAACTGTATGGTCAGTAGTAATGTTAATTACAGCATAAGGATGACTCAGATCCACTGTAAATACATTTAAATGTTTGAATTACCTATTGTTTATTCATCATTTCTCTTAGTTTATATTTCACACTTGTTTCAATAAGCTCACCAGTAAGTGAATGGCTGTATGTTCAGTGTTCAAGAAGCTAACATGCTCTGTTTGCTTCCTTTCACTTAATACATACATCTCATTGTATATCACTGATACTATATGCAGCATTTGGACAGTGTCAAATTAGAGCTCTGATCACAAAGATGAACAAGCCCCAACACAGGATTCACAAAATGACATTAATCGCTTAATGTGTAAAACTGGGAGATAACTTAATAATTCTTGATGATCCATGAATAGTTAGTTGATCTAATAACTGAGTGTACAAAAATTATGATCATAAATGGTTTGCATGAACATTTGCAAAAGACTGAACAAAAAGACAAACTCTTCTCTCATGTTCTAGAAAATATCTTGAATCTAAAAACATGCATCATATTTCAGTAAATCTTACTGATGTGTCCTGGCAAGTGTCTGAATTGGACAAATAATGAATGATCCCTTTTGAATTGGACAAATAATGAATGATTCCTTTAATCTCATTATTATGCATAGTTTAATTTTTTGCAATATTCATGGTAGTGAATCAAACATGATTTTCTGTTATGTTCTAAGTGTACAGAAAAAGGAGAATTGATGAAGTATATGTATTTTATTAAACAAACATTTTTCCTCTCAGAAGACAAGTTTTCCTGAATATGATATCTCATAATGCACACAGCAAATTCATCATAACTCCCGTAAAAATTATAAACAACTGTCATATTACCTTTGGGTTTGCTGTCAAAATCATAAACAACTGTCATATTACCTTTGGTCTTGCTGTCAAAATCATAAACAACTGTTGTATTACCTCTGGGCTTGCTTTTATTCAGACCAGTACATAATTCTACAATATTTTTGTAAGATACGGATCCCAGTCAATATTTGATACAAGAGACGGTTTGGTCATCTTTTAGCTTGCTTAGGTGAGACCAATACTTTGACTGGTTTGCATAATTCTACCACATTTTTATCAGTGTCTTTAGTGTATCTCAGCTTATAGCTGACTGCTGATGACATCATCACTATGCAAATCTCAACCTGACAGGATTCTGAAGAAAAAAAAATCCAAGAAAATGACAGTAGGCTAAACTACTTAAAGATGCCTCAGTCACATTAAGTCACAATTTTGATGTGAGCAAATTCTCAAATACAATTTCTGTCAACAAAATCATTAATTAATTAAGTTCAATGAAATAAATATTGGTGTCAAAGATAAGATGAGTGGACTCTGCATAACTTTTCATAGTATGCTTAATCATGAAAGTCTAGAAAGAAACAAAATTCTGAATCATTTTAAAAAGAAGACACAAAGAGAATTAGCTTATGTCAGGATGCTCTGATAAGGTTATAATTATATAAAGCAATTAGGTTAAGTATACATATAAAAGCAGTAAACATTCCTGAAATATTTCTCATAGAAACAGGAAATGCTCAGTATTTCATTCACAAGCTTAAAACTTAAGAAATATTTTATATTTTAATGTTTTCACATATATCCTTGGAAATCATGGCACTGAAATGGCTAACTGGTGCACCAATAAAAAATGTGAAATACTGTTTAACAAATTAGCACATATACTCACTTATAAGTAGAGTCAAACTGCAAACAACACAGATCCTGATCTGCCACAGCATAATGTGCCTGCAGATCCAAGTCTATTTTGTATGTTCTGCTTATTACTCCTATTAACACCAAAGACCCAGATCTGCCAGCGCATTATGTGACAGCAGATCTGGGTCTGTGCAGTTTGCAGTTGGACTTGACTTATAAGTGAGTATAGATGGTACATGTTCATTACAGGTGGTTATAAATTTTATGTAAATTGTGCAATCATTACCATGAATAAATCGACACACTGAAGTACCTTAAATAGTTCCCTATCATAATAATCACACAAATTTTAAACAGTATCATTTTACATCATACATTCAAGGACTACCATTCATGACCCAAGGGTCTTAATGCAATGGCCATTGCATCTTCTATAACTGCAAAAATAAAAACCAGAAGAAAAAAAATTGCACTGTCATTTATATTCTATTACATTTTACTATTTGACCCACCATCACTGATCTTTATGTTGATGGATGGAAAATGGATACATGGCTATACCATAAACTCACTAGACCTCATGGCTATTTGAGCAAAACATACCCAATTGCACAGGTACATATTGTAAAACAACAGTTGATTGTCCGTTTTGTATTCTCTGGTCAGACAAGGACAAGTTTACCACCAAATTCCGTGAAATTTAATTCAGTAGTTGTGTAATGAACAGGTCCCTGTGCACATCAGTCTACATTTTTGTGGTGATAAGCTCCAAACCAGAAATTATAAGCGACGACAAAATTCAGTCATCAGCCTGTGATGAAAAGGAACCAATTTCTTAAATCCTTGACTTTGGAGAAGGGTAAACAATGAGCTTTTTTTTCTGTTGGATAAACACACACATGCATACAAACATATAAAATGACATATAAAGACTGATACTGACCTGACCAGAGACCATGTGAGAGGATGACATTGGTCAGGAGCCTATGGCGAAGAGGACCCAACTTCTTCACATCCTTGGCTGGGGGAACTATCAGCTCTGTTGTCATATCAGGGTAACACACCTACAAGATAATATTAAGAGATTTTACAAATATAATACATGTACCAGGCTACATAGGACAGTGTTGATCCTGGATGTAATTTCCTCAGTGTTGGTATTTGCAAGCTTTACAGATAAACCACTGCTGAAAAAGAGGAACTGGAGCCAGGCCTGTCAAAATCTTCCATTGGCTCTTCTTGGGCGGGGGGGAAATGGAAAGAAAGAATACTTAAGGTAAAGTAGATTTTTACATAGGGCAAGTGATTCTTACAAAGCCATTTTCCCTGAGCTCATGTATGTGAAATTTTACCGTACTGTAAACATTGCAAGGATTGTGGTTTCCTTCTCCAGTCTGTCCACTTTCCTCACCACCTCAAACCAATTCCGAGGCTTTCCGAGCGCTTGGTATAAATTGACAGAAGTTGCTTTGCAATCAACACTGATGTACTCTCAATGACATCAGAGTTCAGTTTGGAACACACTTCTGATACATGAACACAAATGCTGCATAACAAATTGAGACAACAAGACAAAAGTAATGATAATAAGAACGGCCAGATGACAACATAGTTTCAAATTTATACCGATGCCAACTGGTAGCACTGGTCAAATTTTGTTTTTTTTATAATATAGTTTTAGGATTTTAAAAAACCTGCTGGCATCAAAGCTTACCTTTTGAGGTTGAATTTTTCTATGAATTATTTTCTTATTTTCGTCATTTCAGTAAATACTAGAATCATGAAAATGGAATGAAGCACTCTAATTGGGAATTTATATCATTACTAATCAATAAACATACAAACATATGTATCTGTAGGATAAGTACAAATATATGTAAATGTAAGGTCCAAAGTGGACAAGACCCTGATCTCAAACAATCAACTTTAATCAACTTTGTCATAAATTATAGGTCACAGTGACCAATGCTTCGAACAACAGTCATATATACCACAAAAAATCTACACAAAGGTCTATAAACCTACAAGTAACATTGCTTGAGAAACTGACATAAATGCATAACTCAAAGTTATTGATACATCAAAAAAGGGTCCCAGTGTCCAATTTCTGATGTGATGATTTAGTAGTCAACCATATGGCTCAATCGATAATGCCACAGTATGACTGTACTGAAAAAGTTGTATGACACTGATGAAATGCCAAAGGTAAAAAAGTCACTGATGCATAAAATGTAGGTTATATGGTGACCTACTTTTGGGCAATAGTGTCCAGTTCTCTCCAAGCTGGATCCACACAATTAACTACATGACCCTATAAGTGAGTGCCCAAAAAGTGTTAAAACAATGCAAGACTTACCCAAAGTCTAATGGAGAGAAAGTTGAATAGATAGGCATGAAGAGGTTCAAGTGTATGACCCTTCCACATTTATCGTGGATCAAACAAAAAATGGTGTGCATCCTCTGAAAACCAATTAAAGCTGGCCTAAAGCTAACAAGACAGTTTAAATCTATAACCTGACAGAGCAAACTTAAATCAAAAATGGTACCCTCATACTTTTGACTATTAATTATTATAATAATAATAATAACAATTAGTATGAGCATCACAAACAGTAAATGAGATTTACACCATGTAACCTTTCCCTAATAATGACCTTGACCTTTGACCTTGTGATCTGTATGAAAGATGGACTAGGGTAAAATTAATAAAAATATCTATGGGGTTTAAAGAGTAACAGTCTGGATATGGAAACAACCACAATGACTTATATATCCCTTCTTATGAGTCTGACCTTTAGGTTGGGAGCATTACTGTAAATATGCGAGACACTGTCATGTTGATATATACAAGGCTAAAGGGTGATTAAAATATCTTTATTGCTTCAAAACTTTCAAATGTACATGACAAGAAAGGAATGTGGGTGATTTTGACAAAAAGGGGCTGAACACATACCTAAGCAACACTGAAAATCAAACCCAGCTGATTTTTGTTGTTGTTATAGGGTTTAATGCCATTTTTCAGCACAAGATAGGCTACACATGGCAGCCAGTATAAATGGCGGAGGAAGAGCCCGGGAAAACCCCAGAAAGAACCACTGACCTACAAGAAGCTACCTGCAAGCTTTCTCATACACCCACACTGGCCGAGCCCAAGACTCAGCTGAGGTCTCATTCATAGCAAAATATGCATTTTAAATTTGTGTAAAACCTGAAAAAAATGTAGTCAATGTGCATAAACAAACATGGGTGGGTTTGACAATCAGGGACCATAAATCTGTAAATTGCTGTAAAATGCTGACAACTGCCAAGGTTTTGTCAGTATCAAGCTACATCTGAAATTTGACTGAAATCCAACTGTGCAGAAATGAAAGTGAGTGGGCACAAAAACCAGGGACTCTAACTCCGCCAGACAAAGACACAGAATGCTGATATTCATCCTCAATATAGCATTTCATAATTACAGTGACATCCATTAGAGCCAACAGAAAAGTGAGGCTGCCTTATAATGAAGTAGATGATACAAATAATTTTAATATCATTTAATGAAATCAGATCCATGAACAAAATGTATTATAACAGGAGTCATGTTATAATGAAGACTTTATAGTGAAAGAAAAATGTATCAAGCTGTCTGCCAAAGTTGGTCAAATTCCAATCATAGATAAAGGAGTTGGTGTGCAAAAAATACTGTGGGTGGGTTCGTCTTTCAGCATTTATAACTAATGCTGATACAGAGCGCTAACAATCAATCCTGGCCAAGGACTCATAAATATCAAGCTAACTATAAAATTTTGTTTAAAATCAGTAATAGTCAAGTGAAGCATTGTGCAGAAATAAAAGTAGGTGATTTAGAAAATCAAGAGCCATAACAACGTTAAATGATACAGAACATCAACCAATAACAGTTACAGGAGTTATGCACACAAATGAAAGTAGGCAAGTCCAATAATCTCTGCTAAATAATGACGTAGGAAACTGTTAACTGAACTCAGCCATGTCGTGAAAATTAAGTGCATACCAAATCTGGTTCAAATCCAATAAAACTTAAGGGAGTTAATGTGCCAAAACACACAATAGTGGGTCCAAGGATGAGTGGCTATAAATCTGCTATGTTTGATGCAGAATTCAGACTATCAAACACAGTCAAGGCAACATCAATATCAAACATCACACCCAATTTAAATGAAATCTAATAATAATCACTGGATATATTGTTTGGAAAAGAAAGTGGGTTTCCCGATCAGTGGCTATAACCCTGCTAAACAAGAATATATGTAATCCACTGTTTGTTATTGTTGTTGCTTGTGTACATTTAGTATTTTGATGTCACAGATTCAGTACAGTGATGTCCAATGTCCATATACATGTTGTTCTGTGGTACATATGGTGAGTGAGTAGTATGTGAGTTGCTTGCATTGCATGTGCCTAACATGCAACTGCTGATTACATTAACAAGTTCCCTGTTCCATTGTTCACTCCACCAATTACTCTCCAGAAGTCAACTTCAACATTTCTGAGTGCAATATGTTACTCAATACTTTGCAAATGGTATCGAAGAAAATAACTACTGTACATCAGAATACAACACAGCACTGGTAAATTTTTTAGTAATTACATTGAGAAAGTTTTATAATAATTCCACACCTTATCATTTTGTGAATTTTCCATGTGTGATAGATTTGTTTACTTTTAATTATTTATATATTTCATGTGTATATGTTATAAGTCTTCTTGTTCTTCTTCGTTTTCTTCTTCTGGTTCTTCTTCTGGTGATTCATTTAATCATCATCAAGTCTGATTAATGTACAAGAACCCACGGAGACGTAACTTTGTTATTTCCCCCATATACCTGCTACAAAAGTATTACATACAGAAGACTGACAATGGAACTCACCCAAGGTTTAAATATCAAGCTGCACACCAAATATGAGTTACTGTGCAGAAATGAAAGCGGGCGTATCTTATAATCAGGACCATAACTCCACTAAACAATGACACAGTGCTGACAAATTCAAACACAGGCTCATTAATATCAAGCTGCAAATAACATTTTATTTAAATGTAATAATAATTAAAAAAAACGTTACTGTGTGCAAAGGTGGATGGGTGTGATGATCAGGTGCTATATCTCTGCTAAAAGATGATGCAGAAGGATCACAATCAAAGTCATCGAAAGTCTCATCAGTATCAAGCAGCATACCAAATTTAGTTGAAATCCAAAGACAATTGAGGAAGGTACTCAACAGCAAAGAAAGAGTGGAAGTCCAACAATCAGTGCTATTGCTCTGCTAAATAATGATGTAGAACATCAATAATCAAACTCTGCCAAGGTGTTATGAGAATTAAGCTGCATGCCAAATTTGGTTGAAATCCAATAATAAATAAGGAAGTTATTGTGCAGAAATAAAAGCAGGTGGGTCCAACAATCTGGGATATAACTCCATTAATGACGATGTGCAGTGCGGAGAATCAAACTGAGACAAGGTCTCATCTCATCAATATCAAGCAGTATATAAAGTTCAGCTGAAATTTAATAATCAAAGAATATACTGTGTAGAAATGAAAGTGGATGGGTCTGACAATCAGTGGCTACATCTCTGCCAGACAAAGACATCAGTGACTGACAAGGGAACACAGCCCAGTTCAGATAAATTTCAAGCTGTATGCCAAATTTCATTAAAATGAAATAAAATCTGGAGAGTTACTGTCCCAAAATCAAATTGGGTGGGACTGATTCTCTTGGTTTATAGCTCTGCTAAACAATGACACAGAATGCTGACAAATGGCCACATCAATGACATGCTGCACATACAATTTGATTTAAATCTAATACTAATTAATACAGTTACTGTGTATATACCAATATGGGTGGCTGTGACAATCAGGAACTATAACTCTGCTAAAAGAAGATGTAGAAGGCTGACAATCAAGCTCAGTCAGTTTTGTCAATATTATGTAGCGTACCAAATCTGGTTTAAATTCTAATAATAATCGGAAGTTACTGTTCAGGAACAAAAGTGGATGGGTTTAATGATCTGGGACTATAACTCTGCTAAATAAAATTGACAATCAAACTAAGTGAAGGTCTTATTGCTATCAAGATGCATTAAGTTTTTGTGGATTAAATGCCTTTTTCAGCACATGAGAGGCTATACATAGTGGATAGTATATTTGGTGCATTAAAAACTTTGATTGAAACCCAATAATAATCATGGGAGTTTTCTTTGCATAAATAAAAGGGGGATTGGCAGACGGAATGGAAATATGGAAAAACAAATGGATGAACGGAAGGACAAGCCCTATTTAATATTCCCCCACTTTCTACAAAAATCAGTTGACAATTAAATGCTGCACAACAGAGCTTAATTATTTCTTTATTTCTGATCTGTAAGCACCTTATACCCACCCCAAAGTATGGTTTTCAGTATGTTTACTAGAATGCAGCACCTTATACCCCCCAAGTATGATTCTTAGTACTTTTTACAAGACAGTATGTGCGAAGGAGAAAGTGTTTGTTTTTCACCCCTGACAACATGGGATTGGCCAATTGCTCATATGAAAATATAAACTGTTAACTTCAGAATTTAGCTCATAGTTGTATGTATCCAAAGAACAAAGTACAACATGTACCCTCTCTCTCAGATTCTTTCGTGCTACACTTCAGGTTGTAACAGACAATCAGAAGCATGTGATGTAACTAGTTTTAGTTTGTGACATATTATTAACAGATGGCATGGTGTTGATTGTCGACAGATGGATAGGATTGCTGTGTAATATAACTGCAACTGAGCCAGCTTTTGTACATATTTATAATAAATCCAAAATCTTCTCAGATGAGCAGGTCAACTTTTCTTTCTAATCAAAGAAATTACAAACCAATTTCTCATATATTCTGTAAAGTTAAAGGAGAAAATAGTGACATACTATGGTTCTGTTTTAATTCTAACTCTTAATATGTTGTCTTCACAGTCATCTATCTTTTTCTTCTATTTTTTTTATGGCTATCATACTTTGCTTACATCATATGTAAGTAACTGCAGACAGCTTACATAGAGCTTACTCCACAAATATTAGGCTTGTAAAACTTAAGTTCTGTTTTTAGTATTTACAACCACTTGATTCTCATGCATACTTACATGTGGGTTACAGGCCTTATTACTAGTACTTGTAAGTTACATATATTCTGTGAAATGATTACCAGTGCTGTAATGATAATGGACCCTCAAGAGATTAATAAAGGAATCAAACAGTACCTGGATTCTAAGTGAGGATACATCATGGATATTTTCAAGTTCAGCATCCATCATGACTGCTGTAGTTAACCCTGCTGTGAATTTAATGGCATTGTCTGTAAGTCCCGATGGTTCGTGGATTATCGCAGTGGCCTTGCGGACTTGGTTTCCAAGGGGACATACAACTGGTTTGATCAGAAGGAGAGCAGCCTGGAGAGATTTCTGTACCACAGGAAACTGTCTCTTCTTAATGGTGTCTATTTCTGAGAATAGGTATGAGGTGAATGCATCGGCTTTGATATCACTGGTTTGTAAGAATCTGAAAAAGGGAAAGCCACAAGACTCACTAACAAACGCTAGATGCAAAATGGTATCTCACCAGCACATTGCGCAAAAACATAACCCCGCTATATCTGACTTGAAAATGTTTACAGACAACTGTAACACAGACTCATAACACTGATGCTGGTGTCACAAACAAAAGGTGATAATTGTGTCCCACCATCAGCTAGAGCAGGCAAGACAGAAATGAGATAAATAACACATCTGTAAATTTTGATGCAGACAAATGGAGCAGAAAGATGTAAACAAATTGTTTGATGCAATTAAAATAATCCCAAGAAAAATATTTTTTAAGTATTGAGTCCAAAACTGTCAGTGTCTTACCATCATCAGAGTCCATATTTTATGATGGTGTGTTCAATCAATATAAAATAATCTATTGGTTCAAGTCTAGATTTATCATGCACAGTTAAAAGATAGTACTTGATCCTTGTGAGAGCACGCACTCAAATAGAGCCATATAATTGAATGCTCCTTAAATTGGTATTGGTCAATAAGCCATATGACAAATTCATAAAGTCATGATAAACATTCTTGATTAAGACTCAGTTTGGTAACATAAGCTCTTTTGCAGTTATCACAAAATACCCCATACAATTTTATAAAGTGCAGACAGTTCCAAACTTGAGAGAACAATACATAATTTGTTAAATTCTTATCTAGAACTCTGGAAAACAATGATTTTCAATTAAAAAAGCTGTATAATAATTATAATTCAAAACACTAAACCTGGATGTCCGTGGTCTACCAGAGCATAATGCTTATTACCCAAATACATAACTGTTGAAATCACATGCATAAGCATAAATTAGTTACTGTCCAGTCTTCTTTAGAGTAGGAATTGCAAGAACTAGCCATTCATAAAAGAATAAGAACACACTGTATTATCTGTCTTGTTTCCTTGCAAGAGTAAACAAAAGTTTTTTTTTCTAAACATTAAAATTGCTAACTCACTTTTGAAGCTTTGTCAGATATACTATAAAACCTTCCTGGGCCTTCAGTTGGACTGCCAGTTCCTGAGACGTGCCCAGCATGGAGACAAGGTGGAAAGTTAATGCCTTCAGCTCTGTCTGTCGAATCAAGGCAATTTCTTCATTTCCAATACCAGCAAACACAGTCTGTAGCCGATTGGTCAGATTCAGGATCTATGGTCATACATTTAAACAGGTAAAAATAAATAATTTCACCCAATTAGATCCAATTATGTTATTCAAGAAAATGACAACATGCTTGTGTTGTTTACAGCTGTAACTTACAGGTTCAAAACAGATTGTCATATATGACAGTTGCACACAAAAGTAAAGATAATGACAACATTACTTAAAATAGCCAAAACTGTCAAAAACAAGCAAACTGGGGAAAAAGCACAACTGACATTGTGTACCATTAATCAAATCATAAAATACATGTGTATGTTGTGCTCTTCCAAATTTAAGTTCCACTCAAGATTATTTTATCCGCTAACTTTACTCAGTCCTACAAATTAAATCATCAATGACTTAAAATAATCACAGATCTTACTTCGCTTTGCACACCAAGACAAAAATTATAATTTTACTAATGATTGACAATTTACATGACTGTAAAACAGAGCCATGACCTTTTGGATGACAAACTTGAATAAGTTCGGCTTGGACACAGATGTCTATGCTTTAAAAATAATATCTGCATTAGCCAGTTACTCAACTCAGACAGTTGACTAATGTGAGAAGTCTGTGAAGAATAGGAACAAAAACTCTGAATGCAAACACTGATATACTTAAATATTATTGTTAATTGAATTACATGTGTATAAGTATAAAATAAACAAAAAAAATCCAGTGAAAATTTAACAAAACTGTTGAAAACCATGACTCCGCACTGTACTGCTGTGTCTCACTTATCCACTAACATGGGCCTGACAAAAGATTTACTTATACTTATTCACTTAAGAAGGTATGAGGTCCTGTATATACAGTGAGCATATTCAGGGCAAAACTTAAGTATCCTTTAGCAACAATAAGAACATATCCTTGACATTAAGGGAAAAATACATATACAGTGTGACCCCACTTTAACACGGTAGTTGGGAGCCATAGAAACCAACCATGTTATAGACTCAACTGTGTTATAAGAAACCAGGTCAGGTAGCTGAAGAAAATGATGCATGTACCCCAAAAAATTGGAGGGAGGGGTAGGTAATAAATTAATAAATGTGGCCTCAAAAATACATGCTTCATTGGCACAGTTTCCATCTTAAATTGATGCATATTAAATGAGAGTATTTCACCTGTAGTGAAATCAGAGAAGGGATATATAATATTTTACTTTGTTTAGAGAACCATGCTTTGGTACATATACGTGTATACTGTTTATATATACATGTCTAACGTATAACATCAATAGAGTAACAACACTGTACTCACCCGTGAATCTCATCACATACATTGAATCCACAATGCAAGTAATTTCATTGAAAATATACACACACACACATTTAAAATATTCAATAATTTTGTCACAGGTCATATAGGTCTGAATTCAGTGAAAAAAATAACACATTCATGTAACGAATGATGAAGCACATTTACTTTTCAGTATGTCCCAAGTCAGCAAAAGTTAGTTTGCATTTTAAGCCGCTGGTGGTAGAGTTCGTAAGCATAAACTTTTTTCCTGCAAAAACAAAACTTTCACGGCACAGTAACACATTCCAGTCATGTTGGAAAATGAAACAACCCATCAGATTCCATTGCTTTTATTTAAGTTTGGTACTGACTTCCTTTGAAGAAAGGTTTTTTGTTTTTACTGAAGATTGTAGTCGGCTTTCTTTGATGAAGGGTGCAGGCATTTTGAAGTCACCGCTAAAGGACAGCTTTGGAGAACCAAACAAATGCCCATTTCTTATTGTGGCGGCAACATCAAATAATTGTACTGCATGGTTAAGACTGATTTTTTTTTCCATCTGCTTAGTATGTTTTCATGACAATCGGTGCTTCAAAGGTAATCTGTTTTCTTTGAAATTTCAGCAAACTATTTTATCTAGGTACATTTTTAAAAAAGGAATTGGCCCTCTTTTCGTTTATTGTAGTTAAGTTCCACCCTGCCTACTGAATAGACCAACTAGTAAGATTATGGTTTTTATTGTTGTTTTTTCATGTTACATTTGTGGTAGCGGAGTGATCCTGCCTTCCACACATGCATCAGAAATTTAAAAAAGGGTCAACAGACAATAGTGAAGCAAGTGTTCTGGTGACAGGGATTACTACAGAAAATCTGAGTGTTCTGAAGGATTTAATTCTGAGTCAAAAGAAGAGGAATTTTACTTACCATCCACATACAAATGTCAGTCTATGCAAATGTATCACTTTCTAGTGAGCGGCCGAAAATCCAACGAAAGATTATGAGATAATGCCTTGTTCGGTTGATCTCCACTACCAGATATGTCAACAAAAAAAAAAGGTGGATATCTCACAGCATACAGTACTCATGCCAGATGTCAACATAAGCGGATTATGATATAATAATGCACTGTTAAGATGGTTTGTCAATATGGACAAAGAATTTGTTCATGTAACAATAGATAAATTTCAGTGCATATTATATCAAATTTGCTGCTTCCTTTCAAAGGGCCTCTGAGTTTCTCCACTCCAAACCAATGGTTGTATATACAATTTTAAACAGCCAACAATGTTGCCAAAAAAAAGGAACTAAATTCACAATTTGCGACATTGGCAAAGCCCTGCGCAATCCCTGAATAAGCTTTTTACACGTTATTTTTTGTACTTTTAAGAAGATAAAACTACATTTTCGTGTACGAGAAAAATACTTATAAAATTTCAGGAGTCATGCCACAATCATTTTGTATTATTCATATGCGATATCTTCCTCAAAATGATAATAAACTTTTTATATTCTTTCGTACTTTTAAGAAAGAATTTTTTTTTTCATGTACGAGAAAATACATGTATATGAAATTTTGGGAGCCACGACCATGTTATATCCGAATTCATGATATAAAAAAACGTGATATAGCAGGGATCACACTGAATATGAATAATTCCTCTACATTCATTAAAGTGTTCTAATGGGCAAGTGTCCCCTTTACATATGGATGTCATTTAAAGTGGGTTTCATTGTTATTGCCATGGGATCAGTTGAATCCTTCTCAATACAAAATCATGCAATGAATAGACTTACCTTCTGTACAACGGCATTGAAGTGGTTGACCGTCACACTACCACTAATGATATGCTGATGTTGATTTTGAAGCTAAAAATAAAATATTTTAGGTTACATTCTTCTTAAATTTAAACTTGAAGAGCAATGTGCCATTTTCATCCAAATTAAAAATAAATACACTGGAATCCAATTAATACAAAGTTGGATTTTTAGGGGCAAAGTATTATTTCAAGTCCTAGTTGCAAAATAAACTTCTTGCTTTTAATCTAGTTCTTGCATCATAAACAAATTTCACTCATCACATAATATCTGTCATATGTAGGTCCCACTCTAATTAGGATTTTGCATTTGGATTAGGACTTCATGTTGTTGTTTTCATGTTGTGAGGGAGGGGGAGGGGGAGGGGGAGGGGGGCACATATTGTGAACTTAGATAAAATTATTCAACATGATAAATCATATATTTTTTCATAAACTTAAATACAACACAAAACCAAATATAAAATTTATACTGATGCCTCCTTCGCATTCTTTGCTATTTGCTGCTAGATTAAAAACTACATCTCATTTCGACATGAAAATAAACCTCTTCTTTAAAGAGATATTATATTTGTAACTTGCCAAGATTTGTCATCAAAATCTTTATAAACACTGTCACATTCTTCTTGAAACAGCTTATTACACTTTGCTTCTTTATTTCATTTATTCATAAATCTTTTGCATAAGTAGTTTAAGTAGGCAAATTAAAAAGTTCATTCATGCAAAGTATTCTTAACTGAACTGCGATAGATATTTAATATAATAATCTCCAACAAAGACTGCAACACACAAACAATATTTTACCAGGCATGTCAAACCTGGCCCCAAGTTACATTTCAAAATAAGAGAATTTTAAAAAAAAAGTTAACACTGAGGTTAATCTAGGGTGCAGATGGATGTATCGAGGGAAATAAAGATGAGCAGATGGACATGCACATAGATGACAACATGACCAATGCACCAAGCCTCTGCCAGGTGTGCTAGACAATCTATGGTATAGATGAATCTAATGACAGATGTACAGATGTACAGAGGTCAAGCACACAGATAAAAATGTGACTGGTTCGCCAAGCCTCTGCAAAAATGGGCTAGATAATCTATGGTATACATGGATCTATGGACAGATGTACAGATGGGCATACATACTGATGCCAACAGGATTGCTAGGCCAAACCTCTGCCAAGGTGGGGTAGACAAAGCTGTAATTCCTGATAGTGAAATATTCCCTTGTAAAACTATGGAGGTATCACTGAAGTGTTTGAGAACCTGAGTATGACAACTACCATATATTCTCACTGATAAGAAATGTCCAACTGCAAACCGCACAGATCCAGAACTGCCTGCACATAATGCAATTGCAGATCAGGGTTTAAGTTAACTGCAGTTCAACATGGCTTACAAGTGAGTATATATGGTACGGAAAGTTCAGTATTATTGGCAATATGTCAGTGAAACGAACACTGACAACCTTCTGAAATGCAAAAATGCTAATACGGGCTAAGTAAGTAGTTGGAAATGTACTCTTCTTGTAATGACTATCCTCAATAGCTGTCTCCAGGATGCATGATATGTTAGTCTAACTATCAATTATTTTTTCAGAAAAGTTGCATGTTACTTAGTCTTCAAAGATATAAGTTTAGTTTCTCAATCTGTGATAAAATTCAGGAGAACAAACAAAACATTTTATTACTGCATTTAAAGTCCAACAATGGACTTGCACAGTTAAATACATTTTCCATTCTCAGAGCCTTCAATCAAGAATGGTATCTTTATTTTAATACAGCTTAGAACATTTTATGAGAAACTTTAAATATTGTACACAGTATGGCACTATTATACTCATGCAACATCATAACGATTCAATATCAATATTTCTTCTAGCTCATGACTTGTTTAACTGAGTCTGACATCATGGCAATTCCGAGGTATTAACACATCTTGCAGCTTGTGATGGGTTTAACAGAGTGTGGCATCGTTACACTTCCATAGTATTAACATTTCTCGTAGCTCACGATCTTGTTTTCCTGCTTCAAAATTCAATCTCCAAAAATATGAATACTCATTACATTTACAGATATTTTCAGAAATTCATCTACACTTTTAATAGGCAAAAGAAAAAGTTACCATTTTCTTTACTCACTTGTGAGAGAAGGAGTTGAGTTTGTAGGTATTTACACATGCATTCTGCTGAAGCTGATACCCTAGAATCCAAGCCCTGAAGTCTTTCAATGTCCCTGAAAAATAGACATCTGATTCTATATTATATGGAATTATTTTTTTAAAAATATAGAAGTGGCCAAAAATGAGATAATCCAATAGCTGTAAATCTGTAATGACCTTGACCTTTGCCTCAACAAGATATTCCTTTTCTAAATGAAATGTTAAGTTAAAGAGAAAATCCATTAAAATGTTGACTATTATTTGACGTGCTTTTTTAACTTTTATAAATACAGAAAATGTAAATGAAATTGAGAAAAACTACTGCTTTAATTTTTAAACTTGTGAAAATCTAGTGTATCCATTGTGTGTTTAATGGTAACACATTGCAGAGGTAAAAGTTATGAAGGATAAGCATCTAAGGATCTCCAAATGATTTAGGGCATCACAATATCAGTTGTGTTCACTGCACTTTGCTACATACACTATGAATGTTGTTCAACTGACATTTTTATGTAAATCAAAGCTTTAGCCACACTAAATCTCATGATTGCTTTCTCATGATTGCTTTTAATTCTGTTGTGTGCTTTCTTTGCCAATTAGGACTTGAATTTGTGATGATTTTCAACCCATGTGAATAAAAAAATAATATTTGATCTGGATCGAAAATTAAAAGCATCAGTTCATATTTATACTTCAATGTCAGGAATATCTGACTAGTAAGTACACAGTTTGTTATGTTTGGTATGGAAGGGATTGTAATCATATTTGGCATGAAAAGGACAGTAATCACATTTGGCATGGCAGGGACTAATCCTGTTTGGCATGGAAGATACTGTAATCATGTTTGGCATGGAAAGGACTGTAATCATGTTTGGCATGAAAAGGACTGGAATCATGTTTGGCATGAAAGGGACTGAAAACATGTTTGGCATGGAAGGGACTACTCGTGTTTGACATGGAAGGGATTAATCGTGTTTGGCATAAAAGGGACTGTAATCATGTTTGGCATGGAAGGGACTGTAATCATGTTTGGAAAGGATTGTAATCATGTTTGACATGGAAAGGATTGTAATCATGTTTGGTATGGAAAGGACTGTAATCATGTTTGGCATGGAAGGGACTATAATCATATTTGGCATGGAAGGAACTAATCATGTTTGGTATGGAAAGGACTGTAATCATGTTTGACATGGAAAGGACTGTAATCATGTTTGACATGGAAAGGACTGTAATCATGTTTGACATGGAAAGGACTGTAATCATGTTTGGCATGAAAAAGACTGGAATCATGTTTGGCATGAAAGGGACTGTAAACATGTTTGGCATGGAAGGAACCACTCATGTTTGGCATGGAAGGGATTAATCGTGTTTGGCATAAAAGGGTCTGTAATCATGTTTGGCATGGAAGGGACTATAATCATATTTGGCATGGAAGGGACTAATCGTGTTTGGCATGGAAAGGACTATAATCATGTTTGGCATGGAAAGGACTGTAGTCATGTTTGGCAAGGAAAAGACTGTAATCGTGTTTGGCATGAAAAGGACTGTAATCATGTTTGACATGGAAAGGACTGGAATCATGTTTGACATGGAAAAGACTTTAATCATGTTTGGCATGGAAGGGATTGTAATCATGTTTGGCATGGAAGGGACTGTAATCATGTTTGGCATGGAAAAGACTGTAATCATGTTTGACATGGAAAAGACTGTAATCATGTTTGGCATGGAAAAGACTGTAATCATGTTTGGCAAGGAAAAGACTCCAATCATGAGCTTTCAACTGCAAAATGTATGTATCAATTGCAAACAAACTGACCCTGGCCATGTGATAAAACATACAGTCTCTAAAGTAGGTCAACAGTGACAATGAAAATAAAACACTTTCAGGCAATTTATTTCATGCATAGATTATATAAACATGTCTCCTACACACTATATGTAATAAGCAAAATGGACTTCCCCTTCAAGTATTATCGTAAAATGTCATGCTTGACTCCCCCAGGATATATCAGTGATGGCATGTCTTTATAATGGTTATACTACATCTGTGCCAATCATCAAATAGATCATGTAACATTGTTGAAAATGGGTCTTAATTTGCAATGCAATCAAGAAAGGGTGTGAAATCCTATCATTAAGCCTGTTATTAGTCTTAAACATCTACAGTGCAACAGTCTATTCAACAAGAGAACAAGAGTCATCTTGTGATCACACATCCCCTCCAATCCCATTCTTATCTACAGACTCTGACTGACAGCATCCTATGATCCAATAATATGAATTTATATACGACACATGCTAGTACACAATGGTCAAGTGCTCTCAATTTATATACGACACATGCTAGTACACAATGGTCAAGTGCTCTCAATTTATATACGACACATGCTAGTACACAATGGTCAAGTACTCTCAATTTATATATAACACATGCTAGTACCTAACGGTCAAGTGCTCTCAATTTATATACTACAAATGCTAATACCATAAATCTAGTACTCTCAATGAATATATGATACATGCTAGTACCATATACAGTGGGGCCCCGGCTTATGAACCTAATCGGTTCCTGGATGGCATTCATAACCCGGGGTGTTCGTAACTCGGAATGTGTTTTCCCATAGGGTCCCATTGTTAAATATTGAATCTGTTCCCAAGCCGAAAAAAAATCGCCAAAAATCGCTGCTACATTAAAAAAGGTGAAAAAACGAGCACTCACACAACACATACACAACACATACATAGCAATAAAACACACAAACACACTCAAAACCCACAAAAACAATACAAACATGACACAAAAATAAACACAGGAACACCACAGACTCCTTTTCTCACCTTTTTTTCACTCTATTTGAGTAGAGGCAGCCATATGTGAGCTCGTGTGTTCGAAAATTTGCATGCAAGCAAATGGTGGTTCGGTTCGTAACCCGAGTCACCATTCGTAACCTGAGTCATATTTTTGGCTGGCCTGGCGTTCGTAACCCGGATCATTCGTAACCCAGGGTGTTTGTAAGCCGGGGCCCCACTGTAGTCAAGTGCTCTAAATTTATACTACACATGCAGGAACCCAATGGTCAAGTGCTCTCAATTTATATACTACACATGCAGGAACCCAATGGTCAGGTGCTCTCAATTTATATAGTACACATGCTATTACCCAATAGTCAAGTGCTCTCAATTTATATACTACTTCAGCTATTTCCCAATAGTCAAGTGCTCTCAATTTATACTACACATGCTACTACCATACAGTCAAGTGCTCTCATTTTATATACTACACATGCAAGTACCCAATGGTCAAGTGCTTTCAACTTATATACTACACATGCTAGTACCCTAAAGTATTGTAAAGTTATCTAAATTGTTATACTACTTTTACTAATACCCTATATTCTAATACTCTCAATTTATGCACCAACATGTGCTACACTTCATTTCTACAGTAACATAAAGATATATTATACTGAAAGTCACCTCCATGCTACTTGCTTGACATGTGTATTGTTTGGTTGAAATACCTTGAATGGTTTGAGACTTGTGTTCCAGAAACAAAGATACTAACTGACTTACACATCAATAGCTACATCCCTCTGAGGGAATAACAGGGGTTAAGTGGATCATGATTTTGTATTACATACAGAGGGGATAACAATGGTTCAATGGATCATGATTTTGTATTACATACAGAGGGGATAACAAGGGTTCAATGGATCATGATTCTGTATTACATACTTAGGGGATAACAAGGGATCAGTGGATCATGATTCTGTATTACACACTGAAGGGACAACAAGGGTTCAATGGATCATGATTTTGTATTACATACAGAGGGGATAACAAGGGTTCAATGGATCATGATTCTGTACTACATACTTAGGGGATAACAAGGGATCAGTGGATCATAATTCTGTATTACACACTGAAGGGACAACAAGGGTTCAATGGATCATGATTCTGTATTACATACTTAGGGGATAGCAAAGGTTCAATGGCGAATGATATTGTATTACATACTGAGGGTTAAAACAAGGCTTCAACGAATCATGAATTTTCACCTTCAATCTGTACAATAATGTATCACAATGTATCTGACATGCAAAACCTTAAATGCAAAAAATGAGCAAAAAGTTCCTAAATTTGTTAAGTCTCACTATGCTGTCACATGCAAGTATAACACGACTGCTGTCACAGATGAGTCTCACTATGCTGTTACAGTTCAGTCTCACTATGTTGTTATGTGTTGAGTCACATGCTGTCACATGCAAGTATCACATGACTGCTGTCACAGTTGAATCTCACTATGCTGTCACAGGCAAATCTCACTATGCTCTCATGAGTCTCATTATTCTGTCACAGGTGAGTTTCACTGAGCTATCATATGCAAGTCTCTCTATAAGGTCATAGGTGAGTTCTGTTATGCTTTCACAGGTGAGTCTTGCTGTGCTGTCACAGATGAGACAATGAAGTCACTGTTCTCTAGACAATAGTCAAAGCAATCCTTATTGTTGGCATATGCTGAAGGGTGTAAGTGTATGCCTTTCCATGGGGCATTATCAAAGGTACTGCATACATTTTTTAAAATGGGGTGGAGGTGGGGGGGGGTTACATGTGGGATTCTTTATAGTACTGTAGAAACTTTTCAAACATTCAGAATGCGGTTAAACCAACTTGAAAGTATTATACAACAAATGTTGTGCTGAAATTCTTTCAATAAAGTCAGCACATGTGATATTTCATGATTTTGTGTATTTTACAACTGCCATAAAAAAGTGAAAAAACTTTAAAGATGTACTCCCTCTCTATATTACATGCCTTTTGGGGGGAGGTTTTGCTACGTCTTTATCTTGTATCTGTTGCCCAATGGTGCATATTCACTTTGGGAGGGGAGGGGGAGGGCAATCAGCTTTCCTACCTAGGATTTGTTTTGCTCTACATAGTGAAGATTGTGCTGAATATCATTAGACCCTATACATACACACATGGACATCAGAAGGCAGTGTTCTTTGCCCTTACGGATACCAGACAGAACAGATAAAAACTTAGGCCACCACAAGCACTTCCAAGTCTTATTACTTGTTCTGTCTTTTATGAAATTAGGTCACAATAATCCATATCTGTTATTTATTGGAGATACATTTTAAATACAGTCAAACCCATCCGTAAAGACCACCTCTGGGACTTCCATATAATGGCTTTTAAAACTGGTATTCTACACATACATGTCATATTATTAATTGTGTATATAAACAACAGTCTATTTGACCTTCACAAAGATGTGGTTGCAACCTGCAGATTTGACTATATTCTAATGTATGGCTTGACAAACCTGACAGTTGACTGCAGCATTTGTTGAGCAGTAACTGGATCCATGGAATTTATTTGATCAAGCTGTCTCAGACGCTGTTGTAAGAAGTCCACAGTGGAGCTACTAGACCAGGCAGATGACTCCCCAACTGTCCTACTGTCACCTCCCTCATTCTGCTAGGTAGAAATAATATTTTGGTTACCCTATAAACTGAGTACAATAAACATTCAACTATAAACAAAGCAGACTTCAATTCGTCATTGTATAATGTGTTGGCAGATCTATACACATCAATGTATTATCTCCCCTTACAGCTCTGATCACGCAATTGCTACCACATCTGAACTTGGCAGAATGTTTTATCTTCATTTAGCATTCCAATGAAAGGAATTTGCCAAAAAGCAACAGATAAAATAAAACATTTAACCTAGTTCTGAAACAATTTGCCAAAAGCAATAGATAAAACAAAACATTTAACCTAGCTTTTGAAAGAATTTGCTAAAACCAACTGAAAATATAAAACATTTAACAACTTAAGTAAGCAGATCTAGCACTATCCTAGTACATGATCGAAATTTTCATCAAGAACTGCTAAAATAACTTAAATGACATCTGAAAATGATGCTGATCCGGAGCTCAATTTGTTTAAGCAGTGGTGGCATTGTTCATCACACCATCTAGGGTGCAGTTTGTTGGCAGATCAGAATATGCACCATTCACTTGAGATCATTATTTATAATTCTATGGTAGTACATTATGTCATAAAAAGCTCTGCAGGGTCTACAATGTTTGTAGCGAGGTGTGAATAATACACTAGGAAATATGGTAAATGAGTAAAATGAAGAGATCTACCATATTTCTCCAATTATAAGCCCATGCTTGATGGTAAGAGTATGCATCACTTTAATACATTTTAGGCAATGGTTCTGTATAGAAGAAATGTTCCATCATAAACCCAACCCCATTTTGTAAAATTGTTTTATATATTCTTCATGCCAAAATGTGTTTATAGAATAAATGTCTCATCATAGAACTTGATAAATTTCTTAAATGCAAAACTTAAACAGATAATGGGATGGATTGACAGACAGACAAGGGAAACACTACATTGTGATGGGCATAAAAGGTGACTTAAAGAACATGTACATCCCTGTATTAACAAAGGTGACATAAAGAATAGATACATCCCTGTTATTAACAAAGGTGACCTAAAGAATCTGTACATCCCTGTATTAACAGAGATTACTTAAAGAACAGATACATCCCAACATTAACAAAATGTGATTTAAAGAACAGATACATCCCTGTATTAACAAAAGGTGACCTAAAGAATAGATACATCCCTGTATTAGTAAAGGTGACTTAAAGAATAGATACATCCCTGTATTAACAAAATGTAACCTAAAGAATAGATACATCCCTATATTAACAAAAGATGATTTAAAGAATAGATACATCCCTGTATTAAAAAAAGTTGAGTTAAAGAACAGATACATCCCTGTATTAACAAAGTTGACTTAAAGAATGGATAAAACTCAGTATTTAAAAAATGAGGACTTGAAGAACAGATACATCCCTGTATTAACAAATAAAATAATTAGAAATATATCAAAGGATTTAACAGCTTTCTATTCGACTAGTGAGGCTGATATTTGTTCTTTCACTGACACGAGGATAATTTGGGTTTATGTTATTTAATGGCATATCAACACATGCAAGGTTATATTTGCTGAGGCTGGCACAGTGAAGTGCCTTGCCAAGGGATACAAAATGGCAGCTGAAGCAAGGTGATCTGAATGAGGACTGATGTATGATGAACCCACACCCTTCTGGTCCAGAAAGGGGAGATGAATCTCACTGTGTAGAGGATTCTTATATTAGAAACAAATTATATACTATTATTTAACTGCCCAGTCCTGCAAGGAAGCTTTAAGATATGCACAGATCCCAATTTATGAAAGTTTTACTGGTATAGTTTCACTGATGGAGGCTAATATTGCATTTTGCATAGAACTGAAGCATATTTGCAGTCTTTTCCGTATATATCAAATAGAACAATTATGTACATCAATCTGCACCTTTAGGAGACTTCTTTTGTTCTTATAATTGTGTAAACTCCAAAGAAACAATAGCAATGAAAGCCAAGTTTTTTTTTCAAATCAAGGTCACATTAAGCCATCTAAAAAATAATGGCTATAAGGTACTGCCACTGAACATGAGAATTTAAGATGAAAAAAGCCATAAGGTTTCTTCATGTGTAGTGTATACATTACAGTTTAAGAAACAGAGCAAAAGTAAAACAAAAATTTACTTAGATAATGGTGCATTGACAGTACCTGCTGTAACTTTATCTGGGGAAAAATTACAAGTACTCTCAAGGTAACTGTGTCTTGAACATATAATAATTGTATATATAGAAGTGCCATAGACATGTAGCTAAATATAATTACAACACTAATGACACCAACTGAAGTATACCTGACCTCATACTTTCAGAACTTAATTGGCACCAAACAGTCACTTTTGTACTGAGGTGCCACTAAATGCTAATATCAACATAGCTACGCTTTAGCTATTCTTCATAGGCAAAACAAACAAATCTTCAAATCTTGTAAAATCATACTGTCTGGTACATATGGGGAATTCTACCCCAAAGGCAGTTATAGTTCCCAGGTGTGTTCCCAAAACTGAAAGTTTAAAAAATGAGTCTCACCTTAAGGTCAGGTACCATATGGGGAATGCTGTCCCTAAGATAGGTGTAGTGTCTCCAGGTATGTTCCTGGAACATTGGTAATGCCGTTCTGTTGCCTGCTGCAGCATTGAACACTAGCACCAGAACACCAACATCTCAATCATGTTAAGGACAATAGGCACTAACCAAATCCCCATGATAAATATACACAGACAATAGGCACTAACCTAATCCCTATTATAAATATACGTAGACAATAGGCACTAACCAAATCCATATGATAAATATACTCAGACAACAGGCACCAAATCCCTATGATAAATATAAATAGAATAGGCACTTACCGAATCCCTGTTATAAATATACATAGACAATAGATACTAACCAAATCCCTATGATAAATATACAGAAACAATAGGTACATACTGAATCCCTATGATAACTATACACAGATAATAGACATTAACCAAACCCTATGATATATATATACATAGACAACAGACACTAACCGAAACCCTTTAATAAAAATACATAGACAATATGCACTAACCAAATCCCTGATAAATATACACAGATAAAAGGCACTAACCTAATCCATATGATAAAAATACATAGACAATTTGCACTAAATGAACCCCTATGACACATATATATATATATATATATATATATATATATATATATATATATAATAACTAACTTAATCCCTATGATAAAAATAGAGATAATAGGCACTAACCTAATCCCTATGATAAAACTACACAGAAAATAGACACTAACCTAATCCCTATGATAAATATACACAGATAATAGGCACTAACCTAATCCCTACAGATATATAGATAATAGGCACAAACTGAAAGGTACTATATTATTCTTAATCAATCATATTATCACTAAGTAGGCAGAGGGAGGATTTTACAATCTTGAATTTCGTTAATGTAGGACTAAACAGTTTCACATGATGGGCAATGGGCTAAATTTTTTAATTGCTGAGGACTCACTTTGTCTCCATATTTCTACCTCTTTATTTACTGTAAATTACAATGGTGTCCAGAATGTGTGGTTTCTTGATAAATGCACAAGAGGATGGTTCTAGAACAGAAACACATTTGTGCTAGCTAAGTTTTGACCTACAATGTTCATGAGTAGATGCCCATTTTCTCCTAGGTTTGTTTTCCTGCATTTACCAAATTCTCAGTGATTTTGTTGAAAATTGCCCTGTTCAGTTTCCACTTTCCTCTTCATAAAAGTAATATCTAGGGCAAATTCATAACCACCTTATGTATGAAATATCTGATTTCATTCCATATAGTTTCATTAAAGGGGATGAAAATCGCAAGTTTTGGGGATTTTCATGTTGTAGGTGGAGGGGAACTTTGTATCATTCCAAAGGGGATTATCAGGGAGAGATCAGGATTGCCATGTTAATTTTCTGATTCTGTTTCTTCATTCTCTGACAATGAACTGTTAGTCTGACAAGTATTTCTGAGACAAAGAGAATATTTGTATAAAACACTGGAAGATAATGGGTAGGCAAAATCTGGAACAGAAAATTCAGTAACACAGCTCTTTCCAGGTACACTATATATTTGAACATGCTGATATTTTTATGTGTTACATGAGTGCTTGATAAAACTTTCAACACCATGATCTAAGCATCAATGGAAAAGATGGAAGTGCAGTTCAGTGCAATGATGAAATAAGATGGCAAAATGCAAATGAGATTATCTCTGTTTTTACGAATACCTGGCTAGAGCCTTAAGTATTTTTTTGTTGTAGTTTTTGCCCCATTTATATCTGTACACATCCCCATAACAGAAAGACATGGGGCCACAGTATTTCCTTCCTCTGGGATTCTAGGTGAAAAACAGTATGAGTAGTAATGGAGTTGAAGCTCAAATTATTCTGTATGCAAATAAAAGTTAAAATATAAACAGTCTTCATCACTGCTTTTAAAATTAGCGAAACACGTAAATGATGAAGACTCTTTCAATGTTTTATTTTCATGATCTCCACCACATCTCATTCCCTCATTCAACTTCTTAACTAAATTATTTTACTAAAAACAAATCTAAACAACAAGCCTCTCTAAAAAGTAACCTTAAGTGTGACCAATAGTTAACTTTTAGAATTTCCATTTAGATTTTTGAATGGATTCTTTATATAACAGTATAACCTATAGAAAGTGTCCTTTAAGACATGTTTCTCTATGATATGCACATGGAAAAGATACAGGCTGGGTCATCCATGTCTGGCTCTATGCTATCAAAGTAGGGATGTAAACATAGCAGGTCTGGTACTAGGGGTAGAGCCAGGTGGGGATGATTCCTACCCAGGTGCTGCATACATCTGAAATAATAACACAGAAGTTTCATTTTTTAATGCTAACATTATGTGTCAAAATTAGTTGCCGTAAAAAACTAAAAGCATACAATGCTAAAGGTTGAATGTTCACATGTCTGACATGTTAGTGATTTAACATTTATAGCACAATATATAATCTGGAAGATTACTGGTACTTCAAGCCTTTTAAAATTCCAAGAAAAAAATCATCCACTGTTTCACTTTGCATGTTTGTGACTAAATAATCTGTGTAAACCCTACAATAAAGATGCATGGGTATACAGTCATCAGTATATTTACTTCCAAATAGATGTCTTGTCCTGTGGGTATCTACGAAGGTTGTCCAGGAGCGACACCATGCAGGCATTGAGACAGTCCTTTGTGGCAACTTTCATCTCACACAGCATGTCCCTCAAATACTCACGACAAGTGTAGGAAAAATCCTACAAGGCAAAATGCAAATAATTATATCTCAGTTAATTATGTGATGACTACAAGGCAAAATGCAAATAATTATATCTCTGTAAATTATGTGATGACTACAAGGCAAAATGCAAATAATTATATCTCAGTAAATTATGTGATGACTACACAGCAAAATGCAAATAATCATATCTCAGTAAATTATGTGATGAATACAAAGCGAAATGCAAATAATTATATCTCAGGTAATTATGTGATGACTACAAGGCAAATAATTATATCTCAGTTAATTGATGACTACAAGGCAAAATGAAAATAACTATATCTCAGACAATTATGTGATGACTACAAGGCAAAATGCAAATAATTATATCTCAGTAAATTATGTGATGACTACAAGGCAAAATGCATATAATTATATCTCAGTTAATTATGTGACGACTACAAGGCAAAATGCAAATAATTATATCTCTGTAAATTATGTGATGACTACAAGGCAAAATGCAAATAATTATATCTCAGTAAATTATGCAATGACTACAAGGCAAAATGCACATGTTTATATCTCAGTTAATTATGTGCTGACAAAAAGAATAAATTACCTAATTAATGTTTACCTTTTCTAAAATATATTGCAATCCTCTATAACTACCTCCATTCAAAAATTAAGAGAGTGTAACCAAGATGTAAGAGAGTGTAACCAAGATATAAAACTTGCTGGCTGCATGATTAATACTTACTAATATTACTGTTTAATATAAGGTGACAAAAACAGACTAGCTTACAGCTCCAACATCAGAAGGAGATGGGCACAGTTAAAAACTACTTCTCTAATAAGAACCAGATCTCAGTGATGTTAACAATAAATGATAACACATGAGCTGTACTCGGGTACAGGTTTAATTTGCATTTTAAAGGCAACACAGTGAGATCATGTTGTGGATGGAGTTTTAAAGTGTGAGAATAAATGGACCTCTCAACCACAAACAATCTGATTTTGATATAATAATACCATCATTTACAATTTCCAACAAAAAGCACATGAAATACAGACAAAATAACTCTTTACCTGAAGAACTCCCAGTATAATGTCCAACTGATCCTCCCTCAGTTCCAGGTGCTGACTCAGCTTTTTCAGGCTGTTAATAGCGTTTAGCCGTACACTCTCAATCTCATCATTAAACATGTCAATAATGCTGTCCTGGGATAGACGGGCAAAGTTTGCTGACTGGGCAGCAAGTTCACATAGGGAATCCAGAGCAGTATTTCTGACCTCTAAAAGAAAAAAAGAAAAAACATTAACTAATTTATAAGCTTTGAATATTCCAGGAAGATCAACAAATCTTAAATCTGTTTTTTACAAAAATTCCAGAGAAAACTTTCACTTAATATGCTGTACCTGCAAATTCATCCTCTAATCCATGAACAAAAGCTCCACAGGCCCCTATGTTCATTAGACTGATGTTTTCTGGGTCAACATCTTCCTTAGGGGCATCATCTGCCCACTTCTGTCCTGTGGCCCACTCTCCACTTTGAAAGTGTTCCTTAGCTCTCTCATGGGCACTTCTTTTCCTCTGTAAAATAATTAAATGAAATAGATGAAATACAAGAAGAAAAAAAATAAATACTAATTACTAGCTAATACAAATTATAAACATTAAGTCTCTCTTAATGATAAACTCTCTCAGAATCCAAAAAGCTTATGGGTATTTTTTCCTCCATTGATAACTTTTTCAAATACACTGCCTGATCATATTAGATCAGGAGTACATCCATCACCTTACAAATCCAGACCTTCACATACCAAACTCAAAAGCAATCAACCACATCTTTTGACTTGTTTTAAAAGTGTTAAAAAGTCATCTGTTTGCCAGGACAAAGTCAGACTAATTCCATTCATAGCTGGTCATGCCATGACAAAGTCAGACTAATTCCATTTATACCTGGTCACGCCAAGACAAGTCAGACTAATTCCACTCATACATGCTCATACCTAGACAAAGTCAGACTAATTCCACTTGAACCTGGTCTTGCCTAGACAAAGTCTGACTACCAGACAAAGTCTGACTAATTCTACTTATACCTGGTCAGTATGTTCTTTTTAAGACCTCACAAAACTCATCTACATTTTGCTATATTCATCAGTTGAGTGATTTCTTTAAGTTTTCTCACCTCAGAGACATTCACTCCACCTAATCTCAACTCAACTGTCATCATAGATGAATATCCTGTACTTCTTCAATTATCTAACTCTGTTGTACAATAAGCTAATTGGCACTATCTGACTGCCTGATGGTCTACTGTACTTAAAAAAGTTCAACTCAGTACTCGACCTTTATGTAAGTTATATCCGAAAATTTCAAGTAGGTGATCATTTTTCTTCCATGTAAAATAATTTCTGCATTTTCTCTGGCATTTATCTTGAATCACAGCAGGCAATCGTCTTGCTTCTCTAATTCTAGGCAACAACAACTTTGGGAAGGCTATAATTATGTGGGGTGCAAGCATTCAAGCTAGCTTGGAATAATCACTCCAACGGTGCTAATGGTATGGATCACAATTCAAACCATACAGGCAACATGTATTCAACCTGGTTTAAGGAAAGATGGGTAAGTGTAACAGTCAAGATTATGACCTTGACAAAGGAGAATCAATCAAACAACACATGTAGAAAGAGGCAGACACAATCAGTATTAATTTTGATTAATTAATTCATTCATTAATTTTGATCTAACACCAATGTGCTTATGTCTGAATATCTGCATTGGAAAGAATGCCCATTTTGAAGAAAATTTGGCAATCTTCCATTGTCCTGCATGAGAAGTGGAGTTCCAACTAATCCTGATTGCCCCTTCAAGTGGGAATAAACTTGACTCAATGACCTATTCAACTTTCAGCAGGGATTCACAGAAAGATGATACCTTCTCCATATTTGTTGAGTCTGACACTGAGCAATCACTTACAGGAAAGGTGAAGTAAACAGAAATGCATCAGAAATTTCATACCAAGATAGATAAAATGCTGGGAAAGGAAGAGATCTCATTTATGAATATTCACAAGAAAACCCAACGGAGACATGGAAGAGTAATCTATTTACATCTTCAACAGAATGAAACTTACCATGTGTTTCTGTAAGAATTCATCCAGATGTGCCATAGTTATGGTGTTGAAGTTGATCTGAAGGTGCTCTTTATTGTCTTGGTGAAATCCCATGTACTAAATTAAAGTCCCAACGAGAGTGCTTGAAACATATACAAATCCCTAGGAAAGCAAACCAGAACTTGCATGAAAACAGGAGAAATGAGATATGAAAGAATTTGTCCATCAAATCCAGACTGATCATGAACTTGTTCCTCTCTGTGCCCTCTTAATTTTAGACCTGGGTGTGGCTTTAAACTTGTTGAGCTGGCTCAGGTCAATACCAGCTTAAGCTTTTCACTTTTGCACCAGGAAAAGGTGTGAATAATGAGTTATTGCAAACTATTTCCAATGCCCATGTCCTAAGCTTTTCACTTTTGCACCAGGAAAAGGTGTGAACAATGAGTTATTGCAAACTATTTCCAATGCCCATATCCTACGCTTTTCATTTATACACCAGGAAAAGGTGTGAATAATGAGTTACTGCAAACTATTTCCAATGCCCATATCCTACGCTTTTCATTTATACACCAGGAAAAGGTGTGAATAATGAGTTATTGCAAACTATTTCCAATGCCCATGTCCTAAGCTTTTCACTTTTGCACCAGGAAAAGGTGTGAATAATGAGTTATTGCAAACTATTTCCAATGCCCATATCCTACGCTTTTCATTTATACACCAGGAAAAGGTGTGAATAATGAGTTATTGCAAACTATTTCCAATGCCCATGTCCTAAGCTTTTCACTTTTGCACCAGGAATAGGTGTGAATAATGAGTTATTGCAAACTATTTCCAATGCCCATATCCTACGCTTTTCATTTATACACCAGGAAAAGGTGTGAATAATGAGTTATTGCAAATTATTTCCAATGCCCATGTCCTAAGCTTTTCACTTTTGCACCAGGAAAAGGTGTGAATAATGAGTTATTGCAAACTATTTCCAATGCCGTATCCTAAGCAAAGTTTGGATCTCTTTCTGCAAAATCACTGCTTTCTTGGAGTTGGCTGGAACCTCTGTCTTAACAAGAGGGAATGAAGGGAAAGGGACTGCATGAACAAAATTCATAGCAGGGATATTGTTAGGAGGCAGCTGGAGTAAAGAGTCACTGTTATTTATTCAAATGCCTGGTGAAGGAGAAAATGGGCTTCCTCTCCCATTTTGGATAGGTTTCTGCACTGTGAAGATTGTTGCTGTCTAAATTGTTGTTGGAGATGAAACAAATGCTGACATGAGTTTATCTGTTTGTGTTTTAGGCAACAGTCATCAGCCACTGGGGCTCAGACTGATGTAGTTAAGAAGGAGAGGGCAAGGAAAGCTGAATCGGCAATTCTTGTACAGCCTGCTTCCATGACATCTTTTTGGGCAGACAACTGGTAATCTCCTTGATCATAACAACAGAGCAGACAGAAAGGTGGGATCTTCATCTTTATCATCCAAATTCACAAAACCCAGAGCAGATAAGCTTCATCCAAATATGGCAGTAATGGGCACATGACCAGGGATAAGATCATATTGCTATCTTTGATTGCAGCTTTAAAGCTAAACTCAGACCTCTTCATAGTAAGATCTAGGTTCACAAATTGAATGAGGTTGGTCCTTGCATTCACTGGGAGGAAGGTCCTTGCTAGACAAGCCTCCAATGTCTCAACAGATCACACCAGGAAGAAAGGAACAAGTAGCATATTTAATGGGTGTGTTCTGGTTTATGCCAAATGGATAAACAATAAAATGCAGACCTATCATGTGATTGAAAGGCAACCAGTGGAGAAAAACTTGTCATGGGAGCAAGCTGGGAAGGCAGTAGTCAGGCCAGACAGATGTAACAACTGGACAGCTCCCAGTAACTGGCCACAGATGATGAAATGTTTTACCAGTGTGTGGCCCAACTCAATGTTACAACTGACCTCTGATCAAAAGTAGCACTGGATGGCAGCTAGGAGCATATTTATAGGCATTCCAGCTTGAGCGAAGACATAAGTCCACTGGGCTGCTACAAAAATGGCGCAAGTTATCCCACTAAATCTATGTCAGTAGTCAAAAGACTGAAGGTCAAGAGAGCAAATCCCTAAGTCAGCATTTGCAACTTTTGAATCACTCTTCACACCTGAGATTCAACCAGTGAACAAGATGGTGGCAAAATGTTAGAATCCGAAGTATCTCTTTCTTCTTGCTCCAAAAGTGACAGATGCCTATGGCAAAGTCCAAGAAATCCTGGGACCGGAAGGGTTCGCAGAGGCACCCCCCCTATACTTGCAACCGATTTGGTATTGAAATGAAGAATCAGGACTTCAACATCTGAAGACTTTGATTTCAAATGTTTATCCCTGGGTTCAATTGCTTCCAAAGAACTATGGACTAAATCCCTTCTTAACAACTTGCAATGGCATTGGAAGGTTCTGTTATATTTAGCACACCAGAGGCACATCTCTTTAGCATCCTCTTAGTCCTTGACCTTTTGATACTCCATGCATCTAGTCATCATTGAGTACCTGTGATGATAATGGCTGCCACTGTAAACCTGTGATAATGACAAAAAAGTTGTACACATGAACCATAAAAAGGTGAAAATGGTATAGAAATCCATGCAACAAAGCCTTAGCTTATGAAAATGTCAGGAAATTCAACATAAGAATATAATTCTTATAGTATCTCGGAAGACTCACTTCCAATGGAATCTATCTTTTTCAATCTAAATTTTATACAGCTAGGAAAGACTCCTTTTGCCATCTTTCTGGAAGGGCTGGATTCAGAAGATATCAAAAGTTAATTTCTGATGTTAATGTGATCATGTAATATATTACATGGAGAAATCAACACCGTCTCAAGAACGAGGTAAAGAAATCATCTTCTCACAATATTTTTATAGACTTACCCTCATGTTTGACATCAATTTCTTGTCCAATGTTTGCTCTAGGAATCTCTCACTGACCATGTGCAAAGACCCCTGTGCAAATGAAAATGCCAAGAAAAAATAAGTACAAGAAATAAGTACATAATAATATTCATGTGCAGCAACTGCAAAGTAATTTTTAAAAGTTATAACACAAACTTTAAACAACAAAAAGTGTTGTATTGGTAGGTAACATGAGACATCTGAAGTTTCAATTTAAAAATCATCATAAACAGACACCGTCTAATATGTCTTAAGGTGGGAAATGATTTTAATTAGAGTGGGATTTGAATTTCCTTTAAGAATGTTAGTTAGAGTGGGACTTGAATATCCTAAACAATATTAATTACAGTGGGACCTGAATTTCCCTACATAGTATAAATTACAGCTGGACTTAAATTTCAAAGAGATGCGATATTAAACAAAGGAAACCAGTCTATGACACAGAAAAATAGAGTTGCTTATATTGTGGAAATCTTGGTCAAGTTTGCTCTTGATGGTAGCAAGCGCTGTGAAGCTTCCTGATACCTGTGTATTTTGTGATTGCAAGCACTAGCCGACATCCATAAGATCATTATTATTTTGTCTGATTCAAAAATATTATTTTTTGCTATGGATTGGCAATAGTGAAAAGTTATTATGACTGTTTGTAAGTGCATACTTATAGTTTCACATGAGCTAGCCATGAATGTGTGTAGTGTTTAATGGGACATCAGTACAATCCAGGCTTTTATGTGCTGACATGAAGTACTTAAAAACATCTCAAGCTCCTAATACTAATCACAGTTTTGTTATGTGCAGCAAACATTAGTCAAAGCAGGACTCAAGATACAGACCCTGATGGTTTTGAGTTTTTCTCATGCATTCTAGCATTCATTTACTCATGGAGTGTTATTCTAACATAACAATACAATGAATTACATGTATTTACAAATTACCTACAAAAAACGTTTTACAGAGACAAAAACCCCTACTTGATTGTTGTTGTTGTTGTTGTTGTTGTTGTTGTAGGGTTTAAAGCCATTTTTCAGCACAAGATAGGCTATACATGGCGGCCAGTATAAATGGTGGAGGAAGAACCCGGGAAAGTCCCGGAAAGAACCACTGACCCACGAGAAGCTACTGACAAGCTTTCTCACATACTCACGTTGGCTGAATCTGAGACTCAAACCCACGCCGACTGAGGTGAGTTGACAGTGATCCGTAATGGTGAAGGCATCAGACTACTCAGCCACTCTGGGCCTCCTGCCTGATTGTCAATTGAGATTTAAATATTTAAGTACATCTGATGTCACAAAAGCCTCAATATCAAACCTGCTGGAATCAATCTGATAATTTAAGAATGTAAGATTTACATCCTTAGCAGATGGAGATTGTGATACTAACCAACAAACTGCAGGCTTCAGCTCGAACTTTCATAGAGATGTCATTGACCATGTTACAGATTTTAGCAAAAGCATCATCTACCAGTCGGATCTGATCACTGCTGTCAGGCAGATTAACTAAGCTGAAATAAAAGAAATCAGTGACAAAAATCGGTGACAAAGTCAAGGATATGTGATGGTATGTGAATATTAATTACATGATTTGTCGGTGTCATAAAGTCAAGACCAGATCTGACCCAATACGACTGACCTGGAATCAACCTGTAGTGTCCCTAACATTACTATGTTATTTATTTACTGTATTGCAGAGACCAGCGTAATGTTTTGTTTCATTTCCATATATATGTGTCACATGCTTTGTCTAGCCGAGAAAGCTGTAAGGATGACAGTGCATTCAATTATGCTGTATGACCAACTAAAAATATTGTTGTCAATGACACTTGATTTGGTTCTGACAGTAACTACAACAGCTATTGTACTTTCATGGCTCACCATGGTTACCTCTCTCACCCTGACCTTGTACATGTATTATATGCCATCCTCTTATTACTGAATGTATAAAACATTTGGTCAAAATATATTCAAAAATATTACTTTAATTGCAACTTTGTACATCTGAACCTCTGACCCATGCCCTCAGGGCCCTGGAGAGGAGTCCAAAAATTACACTCTTTCTCAGATCATTACTACGTGGCAATCTATTTACCAAATTTTGTGAATTTAAATATAGCAATTTTAAGATGAGATGGAGTTACAGGCAGCTTGGGTAATGTACAGACACTGACAATCACAATATTCCCAAAGGTTTAGCTATGAGAAGTCTTGGGCCTCCAGTGCAAATTATCGATGCATTGTTGTTATTGATGTTTTGATTGGCTGGTGGCACAAGCAGCAGCAGTAGCCAAGCTTCAACAAGACCAAGTCAAAGCAGTTTAATGGCAGATAACATGCATGGCACTCAATAAATAATTTCTTACGGCAGGCTAAAAATACCATTCAAATGGATTAAATGATCAACAATAGATGATTAAATCTGGCAATGTACACAAGCCAGACTTTATAAATGAAGAACAAACACGCTTGTCCAAACAAACGTTCTGGAAAATTATACTAACCCAGCTGAGATTTTCACCTGCACCCTATATTAGCCTATTGTGCTTGCTCAGCTCTGGCTAGAACACTAACCTAAAGTCTCAGATTTTTAGAGCTGTAAACCAGTGTTGAACAAAAAGCTAGTGCCAAATATTGCTTTAACAATAATACACATTATTTTGGTTGTTCAAAAATGTCCAAAATACATGTCTGAAGGTATACCAATGATCTACTCTAAAACTTTCTCAATTTGTTTTCTAATAATCAAGAAAACAGAAGATTACTTATTCTAATTTCATGTATAAAAGAATGACGTAGCTTAACAAGAATCCATTTTTGTCTGAAAATTAATAATGTCTATAAACACAAAGAATATTACATCAAAATATTGAGAATACATATTAGTTAGAGGTTTTGTGTAATACTTATTAACACAGGATCAAAAAGGGATGAATGTTATATTCATATAAGTTATTTATGAGATGTTGATAAACATGTTCCTTTTTAATGATCTATGGCAACTAACAAATTAATTTTAAATATGTATAATCCTAACTATAATGTTCCAAGTCTTTACTTCTCTTTATCTTGTAACATAGAAAATAAATTTATCTTTTTCATAAAAAATGTCCTGCAAAAATTAATTAAGCAATTAATTTTGATGAGTATTTTCTGTCCAACATCAAGGGAGGTAAAACTCTAATCCTTTCGTTTCATACTTAGAATTGGAGTTATGTCCCTTCACACAATGTTGACTAGGCTTACAGTGAAAAGACCTGAAGAACTAAATATAGAAGTGTGTTATTATTAGAAACACAAACTAATGTTGGTAAACGACAGAAGAGAGCTTGCCACAGTCATTATGGTATGAAATCCCTCTAAGCCAAAACAGTCCATAACATTCACTTTTAGTAATAAATAAAGTAGACAATCCTTTTGAAATTATTATTATTATTTATTGTCGCCGTGCTCGAGTAGATCATTAAAAGGAAGTAACTGAAAAATATGCACAACAGAGGAAAACCTGAATTAATCAACTTGTGCTATGAGCAATCAACTGTTACTTTTGACCCAAAACTGCCATGCATGGATCAATTTTACTATAGAAATGCACTGGTATAAATGGACACCCACTAAGCTGAACCAGTGACCATGTTGTTTGGCCAAAATGTGTGTTACAACATTGCTATGAATGCCCAGATATAAATACTACAAACCATTATTTAATCCTTTGTAACCACAAATAAGGACTAAGTCTGCAGGCAGATTGCAAACCAAATCTGAACAGACATGCAAAAAATGAGAAAATTGAGTCTGGTTACTGGTTTGGCTATATTTATGACATATATTGCATGCTGAAGGCCATACCAGCCTTATGTTTTTGTTACAAACTGCCATAGTCATCAAAATCCCTATTATTATTAACCATTCCATTTATAAAGGATTAGCACATATTCAGTACAAAGATTCACACAGTTTGTTGTGAAAATCTGCACGATACCAATAATGTCATAATGAGGAATCTTCTCATCTTACTTTCAATGTAGACTTAGAGCTGTTCCAGTAAAACATATACCCCCACTGGGGGATGGCACTTTCAAATTCAACCAACCCACAACAGAAGCAATTTTAAAAAATTATGATCCACCATCAGATATGTTTTAATAAAAAACACTGCCCCCTACAGAAGCATATTTTTTTTTTACATAATTTCTGGCTACAGGTTAGTGGGCGGTAGAAGTGATTTTAATATTGGGTTGGGGACAGAAGCAATTTAAATGACAGCTGACTAAAGGTAATCTACTGAATTCTAATAGATCATATAATCTATTGCATATTTTTATTTGTATTCATTCATTATAATCAATCTTTTGTCCTTTTGTTTGTCTGTCAGCCATGTATGTCTCTGATACTGTGGAATCACAAATTTTCTTGGTGGCTTATTATTTGTAGATGTCATTGTTCGTTCCCTTAATACCTACTAATTTAATGTCCATGAATATAGATTTTATAATAGGGATTTCTATTCTAATACAGAAATCATGAATTTGTATCCTTACTAAACTGTGAGTTTACTAAAGTGATCACTATGTTTTGCTATTTTTCTTTGTTCTCAGGCATGCAGCTTTTGATGAGAATAATAGTTAAATCTTGTATTGCTTTAAATGTGTGGTCAGATGATATGATTCCTTGTTATTATTTTTTCAATAAATGTTTTGGTAAACTTATAATACATGATTTGTCAGAAAAAAACCCATTAATGCCTGTGCAAGTGATGTCGCATATTTTCTGCCTACTTTTACACTATATCATTTCTTGTAAGAACATAATTTCAGTCTTATTCTTATGCCTTGTTGCAAGACTAATATAAAGTTTAAAAAAAAGAAATATTGCAAGTCAAACATTTTTATATCATAAATTAGATTTAAAAAAATGGATGAAAGTCAAGTAATCATTTTTTCCCAGAGTACTCATAAAATCAATGCCATTGCAGTTAACCGTATTGTCAACAGCATCATCATCATCACTGATGGCCTAGCAGTAACATTCTGCACTTTCAATCCAGTTGTCACAGGTTCTATCTCCTACTTCTAGTCTTTCATATGAGACTTATACCTATGGTCTGAGGGGCTTTCATGGCAGAGTGGTATAAGATGCTTGTCTTGTGATAAAGATCTGAGGGTCTTCCATGGCAGAGTGGTACAAGATGCTTGTCATGTGATTACTTGCCTCCACTGTGTAAATGAGAATGTTGCCACTTACTTGTGGAAGGTCATTAGTTCTACATAAGTGGTGTTTGGTGTCTCAAAAGTAAATGGATTTTCTTCAGACTGCCATATATAGATTCTCTTCATCTGAAAATGGTCTAAAGGCCATAATGATCTACTGAAACCTGAGGTCTCATGTCTAAATGATTTCGGCTGTTGGAGATAAATATCAAGTCATCCATGTGCCCAAGTGTACTAAGGTGCTTGCTTTTACAGATCACTTGCACATCTCACAGAGTGGGTTTTTGTCACAGATCAACCAAATTGGTTAATGGTCTATCGGAGTTCTTCTTCCACCTAATATATTGGCTGCAGTGTATAGACTATCATGTACTGAAACATGGCATCAAACTCCCTCAAAAAAACAAACCAAACCAAACTAAATCAACCAACTGTGGCAACAGCAGCAAAGGTAAAGATACTAGTCCATTTTTGCCACAGCTGTATGAGTTCATAAATTTTGACTCTAGTAATTTTTGTAGAGCTTTGAATATCGTCAATTATGCCTTTCTGATAGTTACTTAAGTCATCATCAGTTGGTACAAATGGATTTTTCATGCTGAGCATATGAGATGGAGAAGCCGTGAGCAATCCTGCATCACACGCTGCCGAAACGTTCACATTTTAGCTCACTTAAAGTTTCTCTAACAATGTCCATTGTTCCAACCAGAACTGTTCTAACTTATTCAAGCTATATTCACCGGTATCTGGAGAATGCATCTGTAATAAATACTTTTAACAAAGTATGAGAATGAATCAATGTTTTTCAATGATGTATTTGAATTGAGCAATTGTTTGTAAATATGCATATCAATGTGAAATGCAACGGGGAGACTAAATCCAAGATAGAAAACCTCTATATTTCTGGATGTATGTATTCTGCTTAAATTCCATGTTTCTGCACAAAACTCAAAAGTTCAGGACTCACTGTACTAATTCAGTTCCCATTGTAAACCTGTGCAAACACCATGATATTAAAATTCAATAACTTAACATTTTGAGTGCACATGATCAAATTTGTATCAGTATAGACACATCTATGACGACAGTTTTTGTGAAAAGAAAACCATAACAGCCACACCATTATTTGGATCTACACAAATTTGAAATGTGTGCTTTCAATACTACACAAAAGAGTCAGGTGCTGATTTCAGTAACGAATCTTCCAAACTCAGGTCTGTAAAGGGACGGAAATTATTTTAATAAAACAATGTCCCTGACTCTTTTCAGTTACAAGTAGGACAAGCTCTCAAAAGATTCTTTTTACTAAAATCTTACTTTCATTATGAACCGATCAGGGACAGTCAAACCCATATATATTCTATTTTATCTTCACTGATTTATAGTATGGTTCTTGTTCTTTCATATCCATAGTGAGTCCTTCAACAATGGTTGTATGCCTTTTTCGACCATGCTGACTGGACACACTGTAAGATAATTTTCAAGTAACAGAAATACCATGAGATAACCAGAGACCAATAAAATCAAATAAAATGGTCAAGTTATCTCCCCTGCTGGGATGCTGCCAGGATTTCAGGGCTTAATCTAAGTTTTGTGAGTGTGATCTCCAATGAGGAAGTGGTGGCGGGAGGAATAGCCATTGTTTAATATCTCCCTAACACTTAAATATCTGTCACTCTTTCTTACTGTTCCACTCTGTCAAGGCTCTACTGAAATAAAAATACTCAAACAGATGTCATCTCTAGTTGTATAGCGATTATTACTGTGATGTCATTGGGCATGGCCACGTGGTTGTGGTGGGGTGTTGGTTGGGATGGCAGAAAGACCATAGGCTCACTCCATATTTGACAGCTAATTACGATGTTGTCAAAAGAATTAAAATGTTTCTAACAATTCAGTTGACTCAGATTATATTCTTGATAAAAAAGTCAATGAACAGGTTCTAAAATTGATGCGTTTGTTCTGGAGCCATGTTCCTCCATCACATTCAAGATTTAAATATACCAAAGGTGAAATTAGTATAGTTACATCCTAAATTACTATCATGGCTACTTCAAATGTTATTTAATGTGAGACTTTAATGCCAGAACTCATAGCTTCAGTGATATTTGGGTTAAAAAATGAATTTCTTCTCAAACAACTCAATTTGGTGCAGATTACATTGTTTTTTAATGATACTGTGAGAATTCTTGAAATGTAAAAATTGCACAAGAAACAAACATCAGATCAGGAAATTAATACCACTGGGAAAATACTGATAGAAATATGCAGGAATAATGATGGTTTGGAACTAAGTGCCAAAAGGTCTGCAGAAAATATCACCATGCTCAAAATATACATAGGAATAACCAAACACAAACAGGACAAATTTTAGCCATCTTGCTTTGAGTTTACACATATCAGTCAGTTCCTTATGTTTAATGTCATTTAATTTTTGCACGTAGAGAGCATGTACTTTACTTGTTAATACATCTGCATGATATGAAAGTTAGTCTTGTTATTCTTTTGTTGCCATAGTGGTTCTACCAACTAGAGATCTACACGCACTTAATTATATTGTATGGGGATTCTCTGATGTTCCCTATGAGCATTAATATGTTGATTGTTTCTGAACTTAATATGATCCTCCTCCTCTGCGTACGAATATTATTTTGTGCTGAGAACTCCATTTCATTGTCTGCTGTCTGAAACTCATATGCATAACTAGTTTGAACAAGTTACTGTTCTTTATGGTTGTGCAATTTTCAACATCTCACAGGTATAGCCCCATGGGTATTCTCTCTTGGATGTCTCTGCCAAAGTTTCACTTCCTTGAATCAGTGCTTTGCTGCCTCTTATGTCCAATTTTTTCTCTTCCATAATGCTGTATTTGGGTTTTAAGTCCAACATTCCCATAGTTTTCTTGTTCAGACATGGGTATCTTGAATAAATATAACCGGCATCCTGTCCTTCCAACGCGTACATCGGACTCACACGCAACATCAATTTCTTTTTTTTTCTTTTTTTTTTGGAGGGTACTCTCCCTGTTGATCTTTTCAGACCACTTTAGGGAGGCCCCCCCCTTGCCCTACCAGTGGTGTTATGTTATCATTTGTGCTATTTTGTTTTCTTTTTGTTTTTGTTTTTTACAATGATTGTATAAGCATATATTTACAAATCTTATCTAACAAGATTGTAAATTTTTTTTTTAATTACTCTAGACTTCATCCTCCTCAAGAAAATATGATTCCATCATTCTACAATCTTGTTCTTCCTTCTCTCTCTTTTTCCTCCTCTTAGTTCTCCTTTTCTCTCTTTTTAGTTCTTTTTCTTGTTCTTCTACTGTCAGGCTACTTTGTTGTGTTGTTGGTTTTGTCCCTGTTTTTGTTGTTATAGTTGTTCTTAAACCCTGTTTTTGGCCCTGTTGTTGTTTATTATTTTGTGTTCCTGGTATTCCCATTTCCCTTTGTAGTGTTGTCCTTGTTTCTTGATAACTTTCTTCTAACGGTATTGATACCATCACATTTGTTCTGGTCTTTCTTGGTATTGGCCTTGGTTCTTTCGAATTTCTGATATTGTCTGTGTTGTCGTTTTTGATGCTGCATTAGACTCCATCCTTGTTATTGTTGTTTTTGATGATGTTTTGTTTAACTCATCTTTCGTTGTTATTGTTCCTATTGGAGTTGCTTCTTGTACATTTGGCTGTTGGTGTTTTGGATTCGTCCTTTTGTTATTGTTGTCAAGTAACTTGTTTTCCTTTGTTTATTCTCTTGTACTTCTGTATGTTTCTGATGGGTTTCTTCCTGTTGTGTTTGTTGATTTTGCTTGGTCCTATTAGTTGTTGTTGATGTTTCTACTTGAAGTATTTCTCTGGATTGTTGTTTTGGATGCTGTTGTTGTTGTTCTGTCATCGTCACTCTGGTCTCTGCTGGGTTCTCAATGTTTGTAGGATATTTGTGTGGAGTATGTCCTTTCTGTCCACATCTATTGCATATTCGATGATATATACACCCCTTATACCATGATTTGGTTAGAAATCCAAATAGATAAAATGCTCTTTTCACTTCTCTCATCTTGCTCTTTTCAATTTCAAAAATTCTTATTCCACTGAGAATAATTGCAAGTTTTGATGATATGACCTTAATATTGAACTTTTCTACTGTTGCTTGCAATGGTATTTCAAGTGGGATGTCAGGCAGATGTAGCTCTCCAGTTTGTTTCTTAATTTTCCGCAAGTGTGGTGTTGGTTCTTTTACTGTAACTGGTTGTCCTTTAATAGTCATTTCCCCATACGGTAATATCAGTTGTGTGCCTCTTGGTCTCAATATGTATCCATTTGGGTTGATAGAGAAGTTTGTTTTATCTAGTCTGGGTTTAAACCTTGAGTGCTATCATAACATCTGCTGTTCCTGGTACTCTTTCTCTTGGTATCTTTGACGTATCCAATTCCTGCGTCCCTTCTCTGTATAAACATTCTAGATATCTTTTGGTTGTCTCTATTCTTCTCGTCTTAAAGAATTTCTCTAATTTCCTTGTTGGCTTTGTGGACAGCCATTTTCACCCATGCACCTTGTTTCTCTCGTGAGTCGATTTCACTGATCATTTTTTCTTGTAAAAATCTGTAATTTTCCTGTAACATTGGTTTTGTAGTTTTCTTCTCAGAATACTTTGTGTGAATTATTCCATTGATTCTGTCTGTTTATTCATACCACTCATATCTGCTTTGGCCATTTTGAGATTTAATTCGGAATGACTTGACAAACAGGAGTTTCAGACTCACACGCAACATCAATTTCGGGCTCAAAATCACACACTCGTATTTCCAGTAACATTTTCACAATGTCCAACAGACTGATATACATGAAATTCATTGTCATCATAGCTATCACCAGCCGGTATTTGCCGACTGAAAACGTCATCTGAAGACAAAACCCTTTTATGATTCAGCCATTTTGGTTTCCTGTGTGGCCCTTATTTGAAACAAGCATTTGTAAAACTTCCATGATGAAAGTAAGGCTAAAACTTCCATAAAATGCTTGTTCCAGGGCTGAACCAATCAAATTTAGTTTAACAGCCATTCATGTCGAACCGAAGTATCCAGCTATTTTAGCATTTGCCTTCCTGAATCTGGATGTCGCATCAAGCGCTGCAAGACTGCTACTGGCAGCTACGAATTACGTCGCGAAATGCACTTTTAAAGTTAAAAATTGCATACTGTGCAAAGCACGTTTTATATCCACGACATTGACACAATTTGCGGAACGCGTATCACTGCTTTAAAAGTACGCGAATTCGTACAAATTAGGTGCACTCACATGTACTGGCATCCTTTTCTGACCCAATGTTTTATTCACGTTAGACCGCTAGGATGGGGTTAGATGCGATTGTAAATATATATTTGTTTTTTTTTCTGACAACCCCACCAGCGATTTCTCATTTTGTTAACAACCCACAATAGAAGTGATTTTCCTAACCAACCTTCCACTGTCAGAATCAAAATAGTTTGAAACACAACCTCCTACAGAAGTTTTTTTGGAGTGCCATCCCTGGGGGGATATATGTTTTACTGGAACAGCCCTTAACTTATTTATCTGCAGAGTTACAATACATAATCGCTGGGATGAATGAGATCTTTGTCACTTTCTCTTATTATTTACTTTCTCCAAATGAATTCATTCTAAAGTTATTGCAAAATTCTGCATTTCTTGTCGCTTTATTAATGACAATGCTATTAATACCCACATAAGAGGTTGAACATGCCAGTCAGAGATAATTTTTTTAATTGGATATAACAAAACTAGGAATAAGAGCAAAATGTATGTTCAGTAATTATGATTACTTTTCCTCTTTTAACCCAGCAGAATTTCTATCTTGAGAACTTTCCCTCCTACACAGACTGGTTATGACAGGCCACCTGTCTTGAGTGACCATTGTTAGTGAGCAGACACGGTGGTCTCTCAAAACAGGTTTAACTATATCAGTAAAAATTAACCTGTTTTTCATTACCTCTCTGGATATAAATGGCTGAGAACCCAGACCAACTTGACTGCCACAAGCCTGACCCCCTCATAGTCATCGGTAAGAGCAGCAACTGCCTGCTGGTACAACCCCTGCTCCAACTGCAGCCCACGATGATGTAACTGAAGCTGAAATAATAATTCAGTGTTTACAATTACCTTTTACTGGGTTGAAAGACAGGTTGAAATGTAACTTACCTAGAAAAAAATTAGAAAATTAATGCAAGATTCAAACCCTCATGTCCATGGGTATAACAGTAAAAGTTTCTAATCTCTATCCATTTATGACAGAATGGACTATATGGACAAAACCCCAAGAATGTCCCAAGCTTAATGTACATATAGAAGGTAATAGTTTTTGCTAGAATTTTCCATTAATCATTAACTTATACTTCCTAACACTGTTTAGTGCTAAGGAGTGACAATATTTTAGGTTAAGCAAAAACAGTTGAGACAACAATTAGGTTTGATATAGAACCATTCCTTTTGGTAGGCTATCAAATGACCACTTTAACGAGACCTTTTTTAAACTGTGAAAATAAATATTTCTGGGGAAGTGCAAGAATCAACAGCCAGAATCTAGCACATGTCCATAAAGTAAATTAACCTTTACAGAGAAAAGTAGGATGTGAAAGGAGAGTAACCCACATCATTATGAAGTTGCTGAGTAACCTAGGAAAGTAACCTATTGCACTGCTGATATAGGTATCACTAGATCAAAATGTGATGAAAGGTCTCTGAAATTGGTACCACTATCAAAATGAGTCCTCTGTGATTAAATGTCTCTCTGATTAGGTACCACTAGATCAAAATGTGATGAAAGGTCTCTGAAATAGGTACCACTATCAAAATGAGTCCTCTGTGATTAAACGTCTCTCTGATTAAGTACCACTAGATCAAAATGAGCCCTCTGTGCTAAAAGGTCTCTCTGAAATAGGTACCATGAGATCAAAACGAACCCTCTGTGATTAAAGGTCTCTCTGATTAGTTACCACTAGATCAAAATGTGATGGAAGGTCTCTCTGAAATAGGTACCACTAGATCAAAATGAGCCCTCTGTGATGAAAGGTCTCTCTTACAGAAACTGCAAATTATTGTATATGAATCAGACATCCATCCCCAAAATCCTCAAATCCTTGAACATTGTTGACAATAATGATATGCATTAGTTTTCAGCATTGGAGTATCAGCATTTTTTTTTTTATCTAATCTCTGCCACTTATTTTTAACATCTAACTGACTGGTTTCTTAATATATACATCCTGATTTTAACTAGTCTGTGTAACAGTTCATCTTACTTGTGTTTATCTAATGGAATATTTATTACATATTTTGGAATGCAGAATTTTCACTAAAAATTCATAATAATTAAATAAAATCTGGAATGGTTGGGATCTCTGTTTTAAATAAGTATCTGCATGGTTAAATAATTGGAATCCCTATAGCTTCCAAGCTACGACCATGGGGTTTAGTCCCTTGGAGATTAATGATGGACCCCTGGGCATTATCAGCTGCATGTGTAAATCTATATTTTATGCTAAAAAATAAATGTATATGGTTATTGGGTGGGAATCTCAATGGACTGAAAGTTATGACCCTGGGGCTAAGTACTTGACAGTAGAGATGAATCCAGGTTCAATGCCAGCCACGTGTATTATTTTGTCTTTTCATACCAAGAAAATGTGTATATGGCTACCGGGTGGAGACGTCAGTAGTTTTTAATTTATAACCCTGGGACTAAGTCTGTAGGGATAGAGGTGGACGCTGCAACATAACCCAGAGGACTCTGTCTGAAATGTGTAGACACTTAAGTCATTCACTAGACAAGTCAATTCTTGGACATGCAAGACAAATAACTCTAGAATTCATGTGAAATTAATTTAAAATCACCCTAACACTGTAGCCCCACTCCCAGGAAAGAGATCTAAATTCTATATGTACTGGCACAATCTACACCCACAGAACTATCGCTGAAACAACTTTCATGTGTCTAGCTCTAACAGTGAAGAATGAATTCAGGGATATTACATGCATATACATGCATGCTCATACACATGCACATTTGCATATATTGTATTACAAAATCCCTGTGTTTCTGTGACAAAATGAGGGATAATCAGATATTCTGATGATATTTCCAACCCATGGGAACAGATTTTAATAGCGGATCCAGGACACACCTATCTATCTTGCTGTGACACTCTTTGTTAAAAAGTATAAAAATGAAACACATCAGCTTGTGAAGATATGCTTGCCCCGATTTCACACTGACTTCTTACCAAAGCTTCAAATGCTGCTGAGCGAACTCTTGGGTCTTGATCATGTGTAAAACCACTGAGTAAAGACTGGATTGATGACAGTGAGGAGTCTAAGTCTGAGGAACTGACTTCTGACCTCTGTTGGCATGGAGATGTCAAAGCACCAATCAGTTGCAGGCAGCTACTCCGAACAAGGTGACTGCTGTTTCCAAGATGCTGTTTAAAATGGAAGACAATTATTCTTTAACTGTTCCTTAAATGTCATCATATCAGCATACATTAAAAAAGAATAAGCTTTACAAATTTAAAAAAGTTGCACAATATTAAAGATATCAAGTTTCTTAAGAATATCCCCAAAGTCCTAACTATCAGTTTTGACAGCAATGAATGCTGCGACAGCAGAATTCCTACTCACATTTTATATCAGCATTCGCACCTGCTTTTGCAGTTGGGGGTACATGGATATATTTCATTGTTATGCATAATTTGTGATGGAATCTGTTAATTATCAGAGAATTAAGAATAGTTGTTTTCACACATATCTATATCTATATATATATATATACATATATATATGTTATTGCTTTAATAACAAGAGTCCCTTAAAGGGACTAATGTTCTATTGGGCCCCCATGAAAATTCCAGGAATCAATGCCCAATTTCCATTATACTTAAAAACAGTAGTCCTTATAGTGCTGGATTCTAAGTTTGCACCTTGTAAAGCCACTGAAGAAAGCTAGCTACTGAAATAATGATGCTTTAAGTGGAGTGATCTGTTCCTGCTAGCACCATTGTAAGAACACTCTCCACTTCCCCTCATCTGCCTTCAGAGTGGTGAGCCTTGTCACTTCAGAGTGATTTTGTCCACTGCTTGTTCTGAGACATGCTACATGTGATCTTAACATGCAGATTAAACAAATCTGGGTTAAGATAAAACACCTCCAGTCAAGTTTGTTTGAGCAGATTAGGAAAGAACACAAAGACCACAATATCTATGGAATTTACACTGCCAGTTTTAACAAGATATTTATCCATGATTGTGCTCTCTTGAAACGAACAATCAGGCAAGGGCAGCACTCTTTTTCCCTTGCTTTTGCCAAATCTTTTGGATCAGACCTTTTGTGTAATAAGTGAGTCACAAGATTTAAGAAATTAAATAAATGTGTTGAATTTGTGCCCCATCCCCAAACTAAATGTTACAATAAAAAAGATCAACGAAACACTTACTTGATAATAAAATGAAAGAAACATTGTATTTCTATCATTTAGTCCTCTTTTTTCAAGAGCAATTTATTAAAGAAAATAATATATCCACAAACACTGTATATGTAACACATGCATCCATATTGTAGTGTGTATTGCTTATATCAGATAACACAAGACACATTCTTAATTTGATATGAATATAGAGAAAACAATTGTGTTTGGTGGTTGTACTCCAAAGTTTGAATAGGTTATCAGACTGAAAACTGGATCCAACAAGATCAAAATTGAAAGAGAAAGAGAAATATCAACCAACTGCTTGAAGACACCTGTCATTCATGCATAACATGGTGTAAGGTGAAAATAACCAAGATTGAGGTTTGAAGCAATAAACTCATTTGATGAATTTGTGAAGACCAGAAGAGAAGATGATTTCACCAACAATATGATCATTAACATGGGCAAAACTCAGTGTACTTTGATCTCCTTCCTGGATGGACTGTCAATAAGAAGGGGGTTAAAAGTGTGAGTATTCACACAACTGGTGCACATTTAAAAAAATCTAACTTCAGTCCTTGCAGTTTCCTCAGCAGATGTGATGCCTCCACTGATAATTTTATACATTGTGAGGGAGCTAAAAACTATTCATGCACTGAAAGGATGGATCATATATGTTGTCATGTTGTGGGGAAAATCTGTTGATGCTTCATGCTTTATGTATACACACATCTTCTTATAGTTAATTCATAGTAAAGAGCACCTGGAATAATGTCAATATGTATTATGTAAGATTACGACCTAATTCTGGACAAAGAAACTGCCTGTCTGTTGTTTAATTATGATGCAACAACCGTCCTCTGTACACTCCAAGTGAATTCTACCTCCAGGCCAACCAGGTAGAGACTCTTCTGTGTTTTTTGCAATCAGTCAGTGATGTCACAACCAGCTTGGAAGCGATCTAGGGCTTTGGTAAACGGAAACCCAAGAGTAACAAGTAAGTGCTAAATTACCTCAGGTCAGTTTTCAAAGAGACCAGACCATATGAAAACTGAGAGGTTCAAATCTCAATAAGCAGCTGCTTATGTTCGAATCAAACCCATTTTTCAATCAGTACATCTGTGAACCTTGCTTAAAGTGGATCATATATAAGTTGAGAGGCACTTTAAACCTGCCTCTTAGGGCACAGTTCTGGGTCTACAGGCACTTAGGATTGGCATATTGCAATCTAAGGGAAGTTACATAATGATAGCTGAGACAGCCAACATGAAGCAAAATGCATCTCTTCCACCAAAGATAATAATTGCGGCTGCGGATACGGCTCAAAGTAAGTCAGTATACTGTTGCTCTGTTACTGCAAGAGCATTAATAGAGAGAGAATCCCCTTTGCTTGAGTACCAGTGGGGTTCCCAGTGAAAGGGTTTAGGCTACAATCAGATTGCTGAACAAAAAACTAAGCTGAATATGGATCAAATCAACATGACATATTCAAAGCAGATATTGCCTCTTAGGGCCATAAGCAAGCAAAGCTTGGCTGTATTCAGATTGCTGAAATACAGTCCTCTAACATGTCTGCAATTCAACCTGACTGGTTCTTCCCCTGACATTGTTGGGTCAAGTACTGATGATGGAGCTTGTGTGCACAAGTGATCATATACTGTTAAGCTAAAGACAATCCGTGAAAGTATAGTTAATGGCTCAGATATGGTATCTGGTGTCTGGGACTGCAACATCACCATGGTCAATATCATACTAGTAAGTCATGATAGGCAGTGAAGCTGTTTGACAATGGTCTTTGATGACAGTGAACTTAGAGATCCGTGATGGCCAAGGATTGATAACAGGTTATGTACTGCACTAGGTCTGTAATGTTGCCTCAATAAAAGATTATGGCTGGGGGGCAGGGGACACATGCCCGATACCATCTGGTTGCCTTGGATAAAACACATATATCTAAATAAATCATATATATGTATAAACCAACTAATACTTAACCTAATATATGTACAGGTATAATAATTATACACACATAAAAAACATTCTGAAGACAGCTTTCAGTGTGTAGATCTATATCTTAAGTGCCCCAGGCCCTGCAAAGCCTTAATCCACCCGTATTACCTGAGTACTTTGGCACAATACTGGTCACAGACTGGCATGGGTTTGTTGAGGCACTTGAACACTGCAACATACTATGGTACAATCTGATACCAAGGCACAGCTGCACAACAGCCCAAATATCAGCCCTATACTGGGCAGGGAATGCTATAATTTCCTTTGAGTAGTGCCAGGGTCATAGTACTGAATGCTGCCTGTATTGTCCAGTCAGGGCATCTGGGACTGAAATGACACTAAAGCTGGTGCAGTATGTCATGATGACCGATTCTGGAGCTGGTCAGTGATGACATTGGACTACAGAATAGCATAAGTTTCTTAAAGCACTTGAACACTGTGATCATGAAATAACACAGGTAATTTGTGGTAACAAGACACTGTGGCACTATACTCACCATTGAACAATATGGGACATATACTAAATAGACCATGCCATCTGCAATACTGAAGCCAGTGTTATGATGCTGGGACAGGACAATCAATTTTGGATCACCATCACTCATCACTTCAGGCATAAAAAAGGCTGTACTGGAAATGTTATTGACCTTATATGATCCACACCTGATGGCAGAGTAGTCTTTATGGAATAGGACAATCATTTTCTTCTTGCAGTGTCAGGGTCATAGTACTGAATGATGCCTATATTTTTGTCCATGGTCAGGGCATCTGGTACTGAAATTCTGTCAATGCCAGTGACATGATAGCAGGTATGTCCATCATCCTGGAGCTGTTCAACATTGGACAGTGACGGCATTGGACTGAAATGGATTTGTAATAAGTATACACATGTTTATGGCTATGGACCAACCTGGGTCTGTAATAACAACTGCGACCTATGGCCCCATCTAGACATGGGACTGCCTTAGCACTACAGTGAATGGGCTCCTGTGAGTACCTGAGCTCTGAGGTTGGGACTGGATTATGTGATATTATGATGATCAAGCTGACCCCTTAGGCATAAGTATATACTTTATCAGATTCATTGTTTAGTATGAACAATCTGCATCTTGTTAGGTCTTTATGGAACAAGGCCACCATTTCCTTCTTTTTGGTGCCAAGTTCCTTATGCTAGAACTGTACTGAGGCTATTAGATCATCATTAGCTGTCCCCCATGGCATAGATGTAAACTTGATCACATTCAGCAGTGACAGTTAACAATCTACAGTTGATGGCAGATTCCAGGTTTAGGGAACTGTGTCGTCCTTTCATTCCTTACTGTGCCAAGTTCATGATGCCATGACGGGCAAGGGGATATTCAATCAGTGTAACTGACCCATATCTACATCAGCAGAAGTGCTCATTTTGAGTGCTGTTGATCTGATGTCACAGAAGGTACTGGCAGCCTGTCATGCTAACAAGAATTAGTCTTAATAGTGCTACAAAAAATGTCTATTCCAGTTGGGGATGTCAAAGCAAAATTGGAACTTGTGATTTATTGCACTGGTGAGTTCTCTGCTTCCTACATTTCCACCAGAAGAAATCTGTTCACTGTGGTGGTGGCAGCAAAAATATGAATGACATGCTCCAATCTACTTAGTGCACTTACTTAGCTTCTCTGTCTTCATATGTCTCATGTATGTATGACTTGCATATATTTCATGTATGACTTGCATATATTTCATGTATGGCTTGTATATACTTCATGTATGACTTGCATATATTTCATGTATGACTTGCATATATTTCATGTATGGCCTGTATAAGTCTCATGTATGGCCTGTATGTGTCTCATGTATGGCTTTTATATGTCTCATGTATGACCAGTATATGTCTCATGTATGGTTTGTATATGTCTCATGAATGGCCTGCAAATGTCTCATGTATGGCTTGTATATGTCTCATGAATGGACTGCATGTCTCATGAATGGCCTGTATATGTCTCATGTATAGCCTATATATATCTCATATATGGCCTGTATATGTCTCATGTATGGCTTGTATGGCCTGTATATGTCTCATGTATGACTTGTACATATCTCATGCATGACCTGTATATGTCTCATGAATGGCCTGTATATGTCTCATGAATGGCCTACATATGTCTCATATATGGCTTGTGTGTGTGTGTTATGTGATTTGGATTTTTAACGTAGCTTTAACAATTTTTTTAGTCTTATCACTACGATGTCTGCAGTGTGGCAGTTTATAATGGTGTCTCGCACTGGGGCATCATGCCACAGACATGTAGCATGATGTCCCACCCAGTCAGAGTATCCCGACACCAGACCAACCAGTCCTAACACTAACCTCTTAACGCCGAGCGCCAAGCAAGGCAGCTTTTAGTACCATTTTTATAAGTCTTTGGTATAACTCGGCCGGGGATCGAACCCACAACCTCCCACATCCGTGGCGGATGCTCTAACCACTAGACCACCGGAGCGGTTCATAATGGCTTGTATGTGTCTCATGTATGGTCTGAGTCACACCAGCACATTCCAGACAATATGATTATCCCCAGTCAGTTTAAAGTGATTGTCCTTTCTACAGAAAGCACTTAGACCTGCCCAGTGTGTAGACACCTGTAAATACTGAGCAAAATGACAGCCTCTATAAGTGAAATCCACCGAGCATCATGGAGACTTAATGTGAGGTGAGCACTAATGAACAAAGCAAATATCTATAAAATTTAGATGACATGACTTCAAACCTGTTATACAGTCACAAGATAGGTCAAGTACACATTATTTGAATAAACAAACTTGTAACCAGAGCAAATGAAATCAATCAACCATGAAGAAGATACTAGTGAAGAGTATACCTGTAACACCATTCTAGTCTGTACAGAATTTACCTGTAACACCATTCTAGTCTGTACAGAATTTACCTGTAACACCATTCTAGTCTGTACAGAATTTACCTGTAACACCATACTAGTCTGTACAATTATACAGTCAGTGACCAAAAAGCAGCACATTACTTGAACATACTAGTGACCAGATCTAGTCACATAAATTTACCATGAAGTGGATGCTAGGAAACAATAAAAATGTCTATACAAATTATCTGCATCAACTTTCTGGTAAGTAATATTACCTAGTCAGTGACCTGAAAAATATAATAGGTCAGGACATGTTACTGAGAGAATGTACTAGCAACCAGCGCAGGTATAACGAAATGGCACTGATATATCATGTGACAAAGTTGTTGTTCCAATAAAGTTCGAAAAGAGCAGGAAATGCTAGAAATATTGATGGAGTATATTTCTCCTACATGAGAAACTCCTCCAACTCACTCACTAGTGTAGACAATACTACCTGGATTTTTTTTTGGCTAGGTTTCTACAACATGCTTCCTAGCACAAACAGAAATATTTATGGGATTTGGTGCCAATCCCTACATCCAGGGGGACATCACTCTTGTCTGACTCCTTTCGATGTGGGCAAACAACTTTTAGCTTGTTATCACTACATGTTAACTTGCGAGGTCTGGATTTGGTGCCAATCCCTGCATCCAGAGGGATATCACTTTTTTCTGACTCCTTCTATGTAGGCAGACAGCTTTTAGCTTGTTATAGCTACATATTAACTTGGGAGGTCTAGAGGTCTACACATTAACTTGGGAGGTCTGGATTTGTGAGGTAGTGGTCATATTCTTAAGATATTATGATCGCATGATGCATTTGACAAACAAAGAACCAATACTAACTGAGGTTCAAAATTATATTACAAAAGCAAGATGTTAAGAATAATTATCATTTTTGTTCTATAAACAGGCATGTGCATATGCATCAGAGTTCTGAAATATTTGTGAACTGCTGTCAGACATTCATTCTGTCATCAGAATTTGTAGACAATCCAGCATTAGTGTACCCTTACACCCCCACCCCATCTATCCTCAAAAAGTTAACTCAAATATATTTACAGAGTTGGTCTTTTATTTAAGTTTTGAACTTGATAAATAGCTATGTAATTACCAATATGCTTAAAATTTCAAAAAATCCTTTTCTTTATTTTCTTATTTTGGTCAAAATGGTACTATCATATGTGTGTAACTATGCTTACACCAATGCTAAAGTAATTACTGGACTTACTTTGGTTAAGATGGTACTATCATCTGTGTGTATGTGTATATCAATGTTAATGTAATTACTGGATTTACTTTGATCATAACAGTACTATCATCTGTATGTATGTGTATGTGTATACCAATGCTAAAATAATTACTGGACTTACTTTGGTTAAAATGGTACTATCATCTGTGTGTATGTGTATACCAATTCTAGAGTAATTACTGGATTTACTTTGGTTAAAATGGTACTATCATCTGTGTGTTATGTTCTGACAGCTGGTAACAATATAGCTTTATTCTACATGTATGCTGTCATATACTTATGTGTTGAAGTAAAAATGATATGGGTTAAAATTAATCTAGCAGTAACCAAGTAATTATAGAAAGGGAAAAAGTGGACAAGGAAGAAACTGTTTTTCTACAAAATTATTAACTTTGAGAACTGCCAAGCATATGCTCATGCAGAGTTAATCCAAGCTAGATTGTGCTGTCACTGAAAACAAATGTGATCTTGAATTTGATCTCAAACTCAACTGGCACATTTTTTGTTTATCTTTTTTTTGTACAAAACCAATGATAATGACTGAAGTACTGTAGAATAACTTTTCCATACCACTAGTATTTCAAATTTACCTCATGGTCAATCATAAAAAACTGTTTAGTGCCACCCTGGCTTAACAGAGGCAGACTGGTGGTTGATCATGAACGCAAATTGCAAACACATATGGTGTGAACTTCATAAACATTTGCTAAAAATAAAATTCTTCTGTTTGCTCCAAAATGATATGTATAGTGCTTATTTTATATACATACCTTTTTATATATATATATATATATATATATATATATATATATATATATATATATATATAGATGCATGAAGTCAGCTTTAAAAATGTATGCACACTGCATGAATTACAAGCTGTAGGAGGGGTCTCAGGTGATAGATTGGTACTAGGTGCTCGTCTCTATACATCACTGACACCTATGTCCAAGTGGGTTTGAAGACTGGGATTGGCTGACTTGGGTATGCGAGAAAACTTGACAGTAGCTTCCTGGGTGTCAATGATTCTTCCTTGGGTTTTCCTGGGTTCTTCTACCACCAGATATACAGGCCACAGTGTATAACCCTATCATTTGCTGAAAAATGGCTTTAAACCCAAAACAAAAACATGCTGAAGGATGTGAATGAGAATGCTGTAACTGTTACCTTGACTTCTGACATTTTCAACAGTCATTCTCTAGTGAGTATAAGTGTCTCTACTAAACATTTCAAGTGAATATGAAGACCTATCTGGAAAAAAAACAGTTTGCATAAATATTTTGTATTAATAAAAGACTTTCCCAGTTCCAGTAGAAAGTCTTTCGCTGTATAAGACATTCATCAATTCAAACTACCCAAAACCTGAACCAAAACTTCTGTTCCCATAGGACCTCAAGTTTTCAAATGTCTGCTGTACTTTGAAAGAAGCACTGGAATCTGCTACTACCAAAATCCTGGCCAGGTTAATACTTTACCTGTTTGGCCAAACCAATCAATCTCTGATGCAGCTCCTTACAACTGGGACCAGACCGACCAATAGTTGTCAGGGTAGTAACAAGCTTGGCAACCACCTTGTTAGACTCTGTAAGGATAAGAAATATAGTACAAAAACCTTTTGCATGTGAAAATAAATACAAGTGCTCAACATGAATAAGTATGAAATTATCTGGAGATGAATGGGGATGGGAGGAAGAAACAGGACAGCAAAAATATTTCTGAAAGTTAGATTAGGCATAATGGCTTAACACATATTCCAGATTAATCCTAATTAGCAAAATGATTCAAACACAAGAAGCATTTCCACTATAACTAAGCATATGTGGATAAACCAACCATACTATATGCTAATGTTCATAGGGTATAACCCATTCTTTATTATGATTTGTGTGTGTGTGTGATTTAGATTTTTAACGTAGCTTTAAAAAAAATTCTGTATTGAAAAATCTGCTGCAAAGTATGATTATATATACAAGATTTTTGATTATCTAAACCCAACCCACCCCTGTCCAATCTAACACCAAACAACCAGCTTTGGTGCTAGTCTGGTGTACATATTTAGAAATCACTACATATTTTGTGTGTGTGATTTGGATATTTAACGTAGCTTAAACAATTTTTCAAAATATTATGTCTCAAGGTTTGTGTTATGTGGAAGGTCTTGTGTTACAACATATTATGTCTCAAGGTTCGTGTTATGTGGAAGGTCTTGTGTTACAACATATCATGTCTCAAGGTTTGTGTGATGTGGAAGGCCTTGTGTTACAATATGTCTCAAGGTTTGTGTTATGTGGAAGGTATTGTATTACAACATATTATGTCTCAAGGTTTGTGTTATGTGGAAGGTCTTGTGTTACAACATATTATGTCTCAAGGTCTGTGTTATGTGGAAGGTCTTGTGTTACAACATATTATGTGTCAAAGTTTGTGTTATGTGGAAGGTCTTCTGTTACAACATATTATGTGTCAAAGTTTGCATTATGTGGAAGGTCTTGTGCAAAAAAAATATTATGTCCCAAGGTTTGTGTTATGTGGAAGGTCCTGTGTTACAAAATATTATGTGTCAAAGTTTGCATTATGTGGAAGGTCTTGTGTTACAACATATTATGTCCCAAGGTTTGTGTTATGTGGAAGGTCTTGTGTTACACCATGTGTCAAAGTTTTGTGTTACAACATATTATGTGTCAAAGTTTGTGTTATGTGGAAGGTCTTGTGTTACAACATATTATGTCTCAAAGTTTGCATTATGTGGAAGGTCTTGTTTTAAAAAATATTATGTCCCAAGGTCTGTATTATGTGGAAGGTTTTATGTTACAACACACACAGAGCACACACAAGACAAATAAGTTCCCACACTTAGTTTGATGACAATGAGTCAAAACAAAACTCTGTCAAAGAAACAAATTAAAAAGCAAGAGGCCCAAGTGGACCTGAGATCACTTGCCTACATTTAGCCGATATCTGCCTCAGATCAAACATCCAGGAAATCTGGGTCTGTAGGATGCTTTCCATAGAAATTCTTATAAATGCATTTGATTGAATTTGTTATGAATAAAAACAATTGTTCCAGGGTTTCTCTATATTTTGTATTTTCATCAATATCTGATGGCACATTTCTCCAATATTCAAAAAGCCTCTATGTCAGGATACTTCCTGTCAATGTATGACAAATTTTGGAAAGCAGTTTAAGTTGTTTAAGGGTTTTCTATTTTTAGAAATCACAGAATGATGGATCAGTATGATCTGTATAAATTTCAAAGCCCTTAATGCATGGATGCTTTTTATAATTTGTATAAATTCAAAGCCTTTAATACCTGGATGATGCAATTTGTATAAATTTCAAAGCCCTAATGCCAGGATGCCATCTGTCACTCGTATATAATCCAAAGCCCTTAATGCCTGGATGCTTTCTGTCAAAATTCTGTTGAGCAGACTGGCATACCTGTATAAATCTGAAAGGCCCTCATGTATGAATGCTGTTAAATATGTCAAATTCTGTTGATCCATTATTTTTTGCTGAATGTTTTTCCACAGGTAATCATTTAAAGGTTTTGTATGATTAGCAACATCTGTAAAAACTGTAAAAACTGTAAGGCCTCTTTGCCAGGATGCTTTCGGTCAAATTTGGTTGAATTCTGCTGGGCAGTTTTTCAGCACTAGTCATGAAAAGGTTTTTCCTTTTTTAAGAAAGGTGGCAATATATGATGGTGGATTGTCATCATTTGCCCAATACTGAAAAACCTCAAAGCCAGGATCCTTTCTGACAAATTTGGTCATATTTCAGTGAGCAGTCTTTGAAGTTATTTAAAAGTTTTTTTTTTAATTTTAGTAATGTCAGTCAAATGGTGAATCAGAAACAGTTGTGTAAATTAGAAAGTCCTTTTAGCTTGGAAGTTTTCTTACAAATAAAAGGTCAAATTTTATTGAGTGATTCTTTTTTACAAGTTACTAAGGTTTTCTGTTTTAGCAATATCAGTAATACTTGAGGACATCATTTGTACAACAACACAAGCCCCTCATGTCAGTAATACTTGAGGACATCATTTGTACAACATTACATGCCCCTCATGCCAGTAATACTTGAGGACATCATTTGTACAACATTACAAGCCCCTCATGCCAGTAATACTTGAGGACATCATTTGTACAACATTTCAAGAGGTTTTTTTTAATAATGGCCATGTCTGGTGGCAGAACGACATCATATGTACAAATCCAAAAGGCCATCTCAACAGAAAGCCATCAAATTTTATCCAATTCTGTTGAGCTTTTTTGTGAAGACAATTAAAGGTTTATCTATATTTAGTAATGGTGGCTATATCTGATGATGGATTAGCATCATCTGCAAAACTTAAAAGATAATAGCATGATGCCTTTTATAAAATTCCATCAAATTCTGAAGATCAGGTTTTGAAAAGGTTTTTTTATTTTTGACAGTGGATTGGCATCCTTAGCTGTATATAATTTGAAGCCATCTATATCAGGATTCTTTCTGTCAAACTTTGTCAAATTTTGGTGAGCATGGATACTTTTTAAGAATGCATCTAAAGATTTTGTTTCTTTAGCTTTTAGTACTCAGTGGTACACATTATCTGATACCTGATTGTCATCATTTATATCAAATTTAAAGCCCTCTAATCCTCAATGCTGTCAAATTTTCTCAAATTCTGGGTGTGTGTGTGTGTGTGTGTGTGTGTGTGTGTGTGTGTGTCATGAAGCCATTTAAAGGTTTTTCTATTTTTAGTAACAGCAATCATATTTAATGGTGGATAGGCATCATTTGTGAAAACCTGAAATCCCTATTTGCCTGGATCTGACAGCAGATTCTGTTAAGTGTTTTAAAGGTTTGTCATTTTTAGGAACAGTAAATCATATTTAATGGTGGATAGGCATCATTTGTGAAAACCTGAAATCCCTATTTGCCTGGATTTGACAGCAGATTCTGATAAGTGTTTTAAAGGTTTGTCATTATTAGTAATAGTGGCCATATTTGATGGCAGATTGGCATCATTTGCAAAAATGTAAAAGACTTTCATGCAAGGATGCTTTCTGTCAAATCTAATTAAATTGTGCAGAGTGATTTTTAGAAGAAATCATTTAAAGTTTCATTTTCTTAGTAAAAGCTGTCATATCTGATAGCAGAATAACATCAGTTTGTACCAATCTAAAAGGATTCCATTGTCAAATATGATCATATTTGCTCTAGCAACTTTTTGAAGTCTTTCAAAGGTTTTTCAAGTTTTAGTAATGGTGACCATATGGTGGATTGGCATCATTTGTAAAAAATTTTAAAGCTTGGGTCTCAAAGACTGCTGAGTAGTGACAAGACTTTCAAGTTGGCTAATGTGGCAGACATACTGGATGTCAGATAAACAGTTTTCATTTAGGACCAACCAGACACCATTAGAAGTCTTATGGTGCAAAGCCCATCTTGATTTAACTGTCCATTCAGATGGACCAGCAATATAAAAATTTTGGAGATATACCAGTCATCATCAACACCATTTTCATTTAGGACCAATTAGAGATCATAAGTTTTTTAGTGAAAGTCCTAGGCTAATATGATCATCCATTGAGGATGAGTTGTGATAACAATACTTCAAAGATGGTCACTGGAAGCCATTCTGTATGTCCCAAAAACAATCATTTTCATTCAGGACCATCATATCCCAAAAACAATCATTTTCATTCAGGACCATCATAAGAAATTTTCTGGTGAAAACCCAAGGATGATATCACTTTCCACCAAGAAGAGACAGTGAAAAAAGAATTTCAAGCTTGCCACCCTGGAAACCATGCTGGATATCTCTGCAGCACCATTTTCCTTTAGAACCAAGTTCCGCAGTTGAAAAAAAATCTTTCTTTTTTTCTAATATAAAAAATTCCAATTTTTTTAAAATTTAAATCCGATTTTTATTTTGATTAATAAATAACACTTTTCAGCTTTCTCAGTGCCAAGACTGTTTCTGACCTTGGAATGAACAAATCCGAATGTAGACAATATGTGTTCAACACCAGCACTAGTGCCAACTGCAGTTTTACTACAAGTCCTGCATACATACTGAATGACATCGAGCTTTTCCAGGAGTGACAATCCTGTCAAAGTAGAGCCAGACACATTATTGTTTTCTTCTAGCCATTGCATGTACAAAAATACAGTGATTCACATATCCCAAGGACTAAGGGATCAGCCAAGGCTTTTCTTCTTAATGGTACTAGACCAAATCAACCTACTGCTTATATATGCTATGCCGCTTTAAGGTTAATACTGGAGAGTTCAACCTTAAAATACAGAACTGACAATTACAATTAGATGAGCAGACCGTATCATCCTACACATGTTTACAGTATGTAGATATTAGACATGTTAAATTTTTTGATAATTTCAAACATACAATTACATTTAGTCGACTCTGCTATATCTGTCTCAGATGAATTTTCCGTTTAAAGTATAATATGCAAATGACTGATAATTATTCATAACTGATGAAAATTAAGTAATTTGTATATGGTAAGGATCATTTTGTATCGATTCTTTATCTCTTGTATTGATTAATCGTTTCACCCTGTGTGGTCATATTGGTTGTCACCATTTTAGTTTAGCACCAACAAGGCATCATAAATCATATAGAATTTTTTAATGAAATCCTGTGTGGATTTAACCATCCATTCAGAGCAAGTTGTTTAACAAGATCTTCAAGATGGCCACTGTGGTGGCCATATTGGATGACAGAGCAGCACCATTTTCATTGAGGACCAACTAGACCTTCAGATGTGTGTATAAATTTTCAAGTAGTTTCAGAGGATTAGCAATAATAAACTTGTGGATGAATGGATGGATGATGGACAAAGGACAACAGGCCATCTAATATGCACTTCTAGTCATACACATGTAGAGCTAAAAATAGAGGATAATTATATGATTTTCTAGGCTTTGGATCTAATAGCTCTTTTGTAGCTTAGGAATGAAATTAATTTTTTGTAAAGCAAATTACGATATCATTGTCACTGGACTTCTTGAAGCTATCTAGCAAAAAATAACCTGTTTTCACACCATTTAGTTTAGAATATATGTACCTTCTGATTTTAAAAGTGATATCACATCCTCTGCAAGACCCTCTAGGTTACCACCTGGTAGTTTAGACAAACTGGCTATTAAGCTTGCAATCTTCCACCTGACCACTGCCTCCTTTTCATGGGAATAATGATCCAAGAGTTCTCGCAGAACATTGCCTGTTGCATCACTTTCCACTGGTAAACTATTTTCAAATCGTAACAAAACCTGCAATGCCTCATGTGGGGAGGTTACTGTCTGGAGGTTCAGTGATATGTCTGGCACAAGAGGCTTCTGAACTAATTTTAGCCTTTTGACTGGTTTTTGCTCTTCCTGAAAAAATGTTTGAAATGCT